>LBNU01021957.1:90057-108934 GCA_014162995.1 Artemisia annua
GTTTTGATTGGGGAAGACACCTACACGGTGTGTATAAGGGGCTTAACATGGAAACTAACGGTACAAATAAAAGATGTACATGTGTCACATGACGTGAATTTTGAAAGTAAAAATGGCGAAGTCGCTGATATCGGCACAAAAATGGCAAAGTTCGATGGGTATTGTTGTAATATTTTTAGTTCATATCTGATAATGGCACAAATGGAAAAGTACGTTGCTATTATATGCCATTAACCCAATAATCTAAAGTCAAATTTCGTTAAGAAAATTAATAGATAGGGTGGCATACCTTTTCTTTCTTTTTTTTTTTTTTTTTTTTTTTTGAATAGCGGTGATTTTATTGAAACTAGCAAGAAGCTAAAGAGAGAGAGAAAAGGAAAAAATAAAAATAAAAATACATACCCGAACTAAGAGCAACTGCAATGGTGTGGTTTTTGAAAGACTTTGTACTATTTCAAAAAGCTATTACACAACTTGAACCATTGCGGTAAAGACTTTGTAGATGACTTTTGATAGAATGACTTGTAATCTACCGAGCTTTTGATACAAGTTGTTTTCATTAAATGCATAAGGATAGTTTTTATAAAATTTATTTTAAAAGCTTTAGAAAAGCTTTGATCCATTGGAGCACTTGTATATGAATGACTTTTTGAAACATGATATTTATTGGTATTTATTGAAACATTAATTGTTAAACAAAGAAAAAGTCTTAAAGACTTTTTACCACTGCAGGTGCTCTAAGAAGGGATAGGGTGGCATACTTATTATTCAATTTTTTTAACACAAATTCTAATTGCAATTCATTTTGTTTATCAGTCCTTTTAAGGAAACTTTCCTTTAAAACGCGCACAAATACCATTCAAAGTTACAGTTAGACATCACGTACATTTCATATTTTCAATTTTTTTTGCTTGCAGCTCTAGCTGAAAAGCAATCAAGTTTTTGTCATTTACAATAAAGTGAGAAATATCATCTCAAAACGTCATCATATTCACTTTCTATGAGGGTGACATCTGCCAAAAATCTTATTTTCGCTCATAATCAACCATCAAAATGTAAACACCATATATTTTTCTTCAAATAACTAAAGAGGAAGAAACAAAACCATCATTAAGGTGGCATAAAGTGTTGAGGCCAAACACTTTAATGTCATTGTAAAATGATATCATGATTAAGTCGTGTATGATTGAATAAAAAGTCATTTTTCGCGGATAATATGAATAGAGAAAACTCGTTCGTTTACACTCTCGCAAACATTCATTACCAAATAAATATAAACGTTTGATAAAATTAGACACAACAGTATCACTGAAAAACATGACTAGATTAACTGTTTTTTCATTCCAACAAACTTTTACATATCGTTCTATAGTCTATAAAATTTCATCCGTAGTTCCTAGCATGCGTAGATTTTTTTGGGAAAAAAAAAAAAAAAAAAAAAAAAAAAAAAATGTTTGATGGTTGGACTTTCAAAGAAATCGATATCATCACATGTAGTTAAGTCCACATATATGGAAGAATAAACAAGATTGGAAACTTCTAATATACAAATAAAATATTTATTTTGTAATGATTTAGCATAAAGTTAAAATATTAATTTAATATTGAGTGAACACATACTGAAAAGCGGCTCGGTTCATTTAAGGTTAGGCCTAAAGTCATTTTTGGTTTTATACAGAGAAGCAACTCGAGTGAGTATATATATTATTATATTTTTATCGGTTTTTGCTTATTTCCATCTCGTATGTTATCGATATTAAAGAGAAAATATGTTTATTTAAAATTATTATTTTTTTACACATAAGTAATTTTGTTTTACTTAAATACTCTTAGTTATAAAAGTTAATGCAATATATTAAATATTTAAATATTTGATTACAATTTAAACTAATAAATTTTTTTCTATCACTTACTACACATCCATATATGTATAAAAAAATGCACACACAAATTAACGTTGCTATACACCGTCAACGTTATACAAGTAATCGTCTTGCATCTAAAAATCCAAAATGAGTTAAGAGTAAATGTATCCACCATCATTGTAATTCAATCCTTGTTATTTAATTACATGTAAGTAAGATTATAACAATGAGTTACTAAAGTACTAGTATGTTTTTCCTGATCAATGATTTAGCATTGTATAAACAATTAAACATGCTATAGCTATGAGAGTCTGTAAGTGTCCTAAGGGACTGAGTCGAGCAGTGGCGAAGCTAGAAAATTTTCAGTGGGGGGTCGGGATCTAAATTTTTTTTTCCTAACGCTATTTTTCGGGTAATATGTTCGGGTCGGTGATTCGATTCGGGTCGGGACAAAGTATAAATCTGTCTCATACTAAACCATTTCACACACATTCTCTAAAAAAAACCAATAACCTAATTGAAAAAGAAATTATTAAAACTAAGTCCAAGGAACATGACTACAATTGAAAAAGAAACATGACTACAATTTTCTTTTTTCTTCGTACAATTCACTCTAAAAAAACTAATAACCTAGTTGAAAAAGAAATTATTAAAAACCAATAACCTGGTGGGACTTGGGAGGAGATGAGGGTCGACAATCGACTTCGAAGGGGGAGGGTTTGTTCCGTTATTATTTATTATTATCATTTTTTTAATGGGATTTGGTTTATTAATGGGCTAAGTAAGTAAGTAATGGATTTTAGTTTTGGATTTGGTTTATTAATGGATTTTAGTTTGGGTTGGGTAGATGGGCTTATGTAAAATGTAATGAATCAATTTTATTGGTTAATGTATAAAAAAAAATTCACAATTAAAATGGGGGGTCGAAACCGAATATACCGAAATTTTTCTACACGAAAACTATATACCCCCTACATCGCAAAAAAAATTTCGGGGGGTCGGGCGCCCCTCCCCGCCCCTTAATAGCTGCGCCATTGGAGTCGAGGGAGTCACCCTCGTCCTTTGTACTTCAATGTTTTTTTGGATAATATATTTTACCGGGGTGAATTAACCCTTTTACCCAAAAAAAACATGCTATAGCTATTTTTCAATTTTCATAATTAAGATTACTTATTTTTGTAAATATGTGCACGTTGCGGCGACGGGTACCCGTTTAATTAAATATTCCGACGAGCAAACGCATTTATGTTATATGTTTTTCGTGAGAATGAACTTATTGACGACGTTACTAAAATATATCATGGTGATGAATATATCAAGGAGACTCGTATTTGTAATTGGTAACTGTATTATGTTTATGAGTTTATGACTTTATAACATTGGTTTTATATAATACCTATGTATAAAATATATATGAGATGAAATTAAGAAACTATAGATAAATATAGCATGCTAATTGAAAAACATTATTAAAAATTAAAGGTGATTTTGCTGAAAATATTGAATGATAACCAATATGTTAAGATAAATTTTTAACTTTCGAAAATATAGTCCGCTCTTTATATGCAGTAAAGATACCTATATATTTGCAGGCGATTATATCTTGAATTGGTTACTACTCATTACATTTTAATAAGTAAGCATGGTTATAAAACTTTGGTTGAAGGCTTTTATAACTATAAAAATTGCTACCCAACAGCATAGAGCTTGGGAAGCTCGGACCCTCATCTCATGCATCTGGGGAAGGAAGCGAAGCTGTTTAAGTAAGAGTAAGCGCCTATGGAAAAGAGCCCATAAACTGAAAATCCATAACCCCAATTGCTACGTTAATACCGTTTAATTGCCCTATACCTGTTTGAATAGCCTCGGTTAATCCTGTCTTTCTTATTTTTAAGAACACCTTGAATTACTTTTGATAGCTTTCAACTCATTTCACATCCTTTTATTTTAGCTAAGTTCACAAACTTAACAACTTGGAGGTAAAAAAATAACCTTGAATCAATTCACTTTTTTGCAATATTTTATTTAGTACTCTGTTTGTGGTTTTATGTGAATATATCGTCATAGTACTTTTTTGCAATAAGACAATTTTGTCTGAATATATTAATGAACATGGACACAATAAGCCCATAAGTGCCTCGCTTGTAACAATGAATGTGGACATTTCGTGATCTAATGATTATTTATCAAAACTATACGGCTTGGTGTTTGGCTCATAGTATTTCCGAGTACTTAAAAGTAGCGAGTGTTAAGAGTTGTTATTTTAATGTTTGTTTGGTAAGTAACAAAAAAAAAATTATCTTTTTCTTAAGAATGCTTCTTTTTAATATTTCATGAAGTAATATTTAAAAACATTAAGTATTTAAGAGATGTTTTACACATTATGGTTACAGCTACTACTGCTACATTACCAAATATTTTTATAAAAAAACAATTACTATTTACAACTACTTTTCACTACTACAGTTTATTGTTCATGTTATTGCTACTGTTTTTTTGCCAAATACATCCTAAATGTGAAATCACACATATTTTAATAAAAGTAAGATCATTACACTGTTAACCAATCAAATGGTATCATGACCTTTGAAAAAAAAATTATTCGTTGAATTATAAAAATTAATACTTGTTTTGAGACCAACTAAAATTAAAATGTGAACATTCAATTCAGGAGGGAAGAATAATATAATCATCTCATATGAGAAAAGTTCAAACATAGATCACAAATTCAAGTTGAACATGTATCACAAATTCTTTAAAGATCAAATATACAAATCTTAGCTATTCATTTTTTTCATTAAGAAAGAAATAATAATAACAAAAAAATAATAAAAAAAAAAAAAAAAAAAAAAAAAAAAAAAAAAAAAAAAAAAAAAAAAAAAAAAAAAAAAAAAAAAAAAAAAAAAAAAACTTTCATCATCCTTAATAAAAATTAAATATCTCACAAACCGTTAATAGTTATGTGAAACGAATCACACCATCACGATGGGAATTAAATTTTCTTTCTATAGAGTGCACTTATAAATATTTTCGACGAACCTTTTTTTCTAGTTTTTTTGTTAGAGTTGAAATTTCCGCTATGAAAAATCACATGTGATTTATAAAATCATAGTTGATTTATTATATTAAAAATCACATGTGATTCTTAAAATAACAAATCACATGTGATTTGTGAAATTAATGTTATTTTAAAATAACAAATCAACTGTGAGACATGTGATTTTTCAGGGGAAATTTTTCAAACCAAAAAAATAAAGCATGAAAAAACCTTTGTTGAAAGTTTATCGAAGTGCCCGTCTATTGAAAGATAAATAAAAAATCTCGTCGCTATAGTATGTTTTTCGTCGCTAGATGATTTACATTTGCAAAATATTTTATTTTCAAAAAAAATTAGAAATTAGGTTTAGTTTTGTTTTGATGAAAAATTAAAAGACTAAGGTTTGCTCGTTTAATATTTAGAGAAATTGTGATTTATGTTGATCTCACCTCCGTCTCATATATATACGATTAAAATTGGCTTGGTTTTAAATCCGAAAACTTTCTGTTTTGTTAAGGGATCTTCAATTTTTGAGCTAAACATGAATATAACATAGTTGAAACGCAATAATGAACATTAAAATGCATGTTAAGGGAAAATGCCATTTCAAGTTTTTAACGATTTGGTTCGCTTCATTTAGCACTAAATGAGTACCCATGTATAACGACGTGATTTTATAGCGATAAATAATAATAGTTGAGATATTTTAATAAAATGTTTCGTATAACATTTACATATAACGTAAAATGTAACTGAAAAATGTTGTAACATAATTCAAATCAAAGAATCATTTGTAAAATGTATCAAAGAATTGTATAAAATATTTCGTATATTTAGTGAAACTGAAAATAAAATATAACAACAAACAGTTGAAGTATAGTATTCTTCTTCCCTACAATTTTTTTTAACTTTTTTTTCTAGTTTTTTCTACAAATTACATGTTATATATAAATTTAAAATGAAAAGTATATATAGCAAGTATTAAACATGATTGGTAAACTTTCTAAAGATGGTTGTGAGACCTTAACAAAAATAGGAAACCGGCACACGAGCATAGAAAAAACTGAAGAACCGCATCACCCAAAAGCATTCGCAAGAGTGATTGTTGTTATCTTTGTCGACATCATACAATTTTTTAAAAAAACTATCATACTTTTTGTATGTTTTTATCGTGTGCGGAGGTAACTCAGATTGTAGTTATGTACGAGACCTTCTAAATTTCCGATTATTTCATCACATTTCAAATGGAACTTGCATTGCAGTCCTACCACCAAGTTGTAAGTAAAACATAAATATGACCTTTTTTTTTGAACATCAAACATCGAAGATCATAACTTAATAATAACATAACTTTCTGGTTTAAATGACACAAAACTGATTTATCGAGCCTTTACACGGGATATACTGTAAGAAATTTATAGCTTTAATACAAGATCATATTAGAAATTTTTAATGCAAACAAAAACAGATCCATGTATAGTTGTCTGTATGGTTCGGGTAAATTACATAAACACCGTTTCAAGTCATGATCCTACTATAAGCACCAAGCGGTTCCCAGTCAAAAGAATGAACAAATGAATACATACATGTAAATGCACGCGATGTATTAGATGGACACTACATAGATACAATATATAAACACGAAACCTACTGAGCTATCTGTTGACTTTTTTGTTTTCCATTTGCTTGGAGTGCTTTAGACATGATCCGTAGTCTATTTGTGATCTCGGTAAATGAAGGCCGCCGCGTGGGGTCAGCTAACCAACATTGCTCCATCAACTGCTTCCACTCGGGATCACACTGTTCAGGTATTTTTGGGCGAAGGGTGTCCTTCACGATCCCTCCTGTGATCAAGATTTGACACAACATATATCGTTAGTTGGAAAACTTTTAGAGAATGATTGTCCCAAAGAAGCTATGGCATTCGTAGTTTCAAAAGGTGGCAGAATATTGGTCAAGCAACATTTACGACATACGATTCAGATTCCTATGTGTCTCCTGTTATCATATTGACATGTTCTGGCTATCCAATTATGATTTTCTAGTCTTTTAGAGCCAAACTAATCAGATTGAGAAGGATATAAGAAGTTGCTGCAATTAAATCGGACTTTTTTGGTAGATAAGAAATTATCTGCCTATCCATAACTTTAATCACTTTGTTGTCGTCTAATATTGCTTCACCTTCTTCAACGCCACATTTTGAATTGGGAAAATGGGTGGGTTGGCAAGGGGTCAAAACGGGTTTGCGTAACAAATCACTAGATGTCAAAGCATTGGTCAGCCAGGTTGACCCACAAACACCTTTGTCCTAGATGTTATTTCTTTTTGAACAATTTAATTTATGATCACTTAAAGACTAGAACTATCTAGTACAATAATAATCTAATTAACCAAATAAAGCAGTTTGGGATGTCAATTCGCATTTTTCCTTAGGTTTTGATCTTACCTATTTGACCCTTTACAGATAATTCAAAAACCAAATCAAATCATCTAAAAAGTAAAAAGGGTGAAACTGCCCCTTTTTAGCTACAGCAATCACTTCCATAAATGCATACCCATAATTTCATCACCATTACTAAGGCAAGGACTTCAATAAACCATGTAGTAACCATGTATTTGAGTGGTTTTTCTACAATTGCATATAAAAAGCAGTCAACTATGAGCAGTTACTCAGGGGTTGCCTAAACAATCATCTACTACAGGTCAAACGTACACAGATACACCTAGGGGTGTTCAGTATTTGGTTTGACACCGAACAAACCGAAATATAAACCGGACCGAAACCGAATAAAACCGGACCGAAAATTTTAATTGGTGTATGGTTTGGTTTAAAACCAAACCGAAGTATTTAATTGGTGTTTGGTTTGGTTTTGGGTTTGACAAATACATAACCAAACC
Source organism: Artemisia annua (assembly GCA_014162995.1). Taxonomy (NCBI): domain Eukaryota; kingdom Viridiplantae; phylum Streptophyta; class Magnoliopsida; order Asterales; family Asteraceae; genus Artemisia; species Artemisia annua. The sequence goes on from LBNU01021957.1 coordinate 97,858, forward strand.
AAACCGAAAAAACCGAATATATATCTATCCACACAAAAAAGTTTAGATTATATATATATACAGATTTTTTATGTTTATCTTCCCAACAAAAAATCCTAAAAATTTAAAATATCTTATAAATTAATCACTCCTTAAATCAAGGATGCTTGAAGATGGAATATTCAATCATAAGACTTCTGTAGACCTTTGTCGAAGAACATTTTATCTTATTTTGCTTTCATTTATTTCCGTTAAGTTATGAAACCTTTTGGCTTCTTAAACTTTTGTTTTGTTGATTTACTTAAACACTTTGTGAGACCTTTTGATTTGATAATTTTATTTGAACTTTTAGGTTTTTATTTGTGACTTTTAGAAGTTTACTTGAATTTGGTTTTCTTGGTTTTAACCGAAACCAAACCGAATTCTAAATTGGTGTATGGTTTGGTTTTATCCATTTTATAATTGGTTTGGTTTGGTTTTGGTTCTAACTTTTAAAAATTTCAAACCGATTAACCCGAACCGTAAAACCCATAAAACCGAAAACCGAACCGATGAACACCCCTAGATACGCCTAGAGTTCATATTATTAGATTTTGGAAATAGATCTAGGAATTCATTTGTGAGACTATCTCCCAAAGACTTGTTCAAGGACTAATTTCCACAGAATTTTGTAATTTCTAAGAAATAGTTTCTTGGTTGATGAAATAAAGAGAAAACAGCTTACCTATTATTGCCCCACAATGCATGTTTGCATAAGGTTCTTCCCCAGTTAGAATCTCCCACAATGTAATTCCAAAAGAGAACACGTCAACCTGTCAAAGTCCAAATTAAGTCTATTAAAATAAAAACCAATTACTCGATTTATAGCTAACCAGTTGCATGTCATATGATGATACAAGTATTTTTACCTTTTCAGAAACTTTGGTGGTGTTACCGTTTAACAATTCTGGTGCCATCCATGGCAACGTTCCTCTAACACCACCTGAAACTAGTGTGTTCCGTTTGATCCTTGACAATCCAAAATCTCCAACCTGCAAGAGTGTAAAAGCTTCATTAAATGCAAAAAGGTTACTATGAGCATTCGCACGACTGGGTTCATTTGGTTGTTTAACCTCTACGGGTCAAATGGGTGTAATAAAGAGAAAGCTAAAAGGGGAATGAGTCGAACGGATAGATAGCCAGTCACCAAGCGCACTTTCTAAGTACACCTCTTAAATAGCTTTATTCGAAAAAGTTGGAATATTATTGTAATATATAATTTGCTAATAAAAAACTCATTTAACATTAGTAAGAAGAAAAATGGACAAAAAATAAATTTGCTGGCCAACTCAACCGATCCGACCGTATTAAAAAACAACATCTTTTGAACCATGATTCAACCTGAAAGACCCACCCATTTTGCCACCACTAGTGTACTGTATCATTGTGTCAAGCAATGGCTCCCTACTCGGCACTCGCATGCAGTATTAAAGGACAGAGCAACAATGCAAAATATGTGACAATTTAACTTCCAATTACCTTACATATAGGCCGTTGTGGATCCCGCATATTAACTAGCAAATTTTCACACTTGAGATCAAAGTGAACAATATTTTTCATATGCAAGTATTCCATGCCGAACGCTGCATCCATGGCTATTATAAGCTTTCTACGACGATCAAGTGATCTGCATAAAAATTCAAAAAATCAATTACAGCGACCCAAACAAGGAAAAACTGTGCGAGGGAAATAAGATGCATTTACCCCTTTTTTATCAGGACATTCCTAAGTGATCCATGTGTCATGAATTCAGTTACAGTAGCTAGGGTTCCACCAGCTCCATCTGGCACGACACCATAAAACGCAACCACGTTTGGGTGATGAAGATTTGAAAGAATTTTAGCTTCTCTCCAGAAGTCATTGGTCTGCATAATATGAAGCTAATAAGATGGAGAGAATAATCTATTTAAAAAAAAGGTTCACTTTGTGAAAGGTACCAAGCGTTCTTGCTCTGATGCTCTCCCAGAAAAGCAGCTTTTCTTTATTCTCTTAATGGCAACATCTGACCCTCGCCATCTTCCATGATAGACAGTTCCATATGTCCCGGCACCCAACTCTTTTAGTTCTTCAAGTTCAGCATTCCTTATTATCTGCACAAGCGGTTTATATATACTGTTAAGCAAATCAGCTAGCCGAACGTTTGCATCATATTCACCACATTTCCCGTACATAAAAAGCTGTGATGTGCACACATTTTCTTCATAATCTTATGGTATGACTCAAAAGTGACTAAAATACCCCCTGTACCACGAGTCCTTTTATAAAAGGGAACAACAAATTGATAGGCCATATGGTGCTGCTTTCCTTAATGTGAACAATTATCCAAAATTACTCACAACATAATAATTAGTAATATACCTGGATACCATGTATACCGGCTTCCCTTTCAGCTATTAGCGCATTACTAAACGGCCCCTCCTTACATTCGTTCTCTGCTGCAGCATCCTGCATAATAAGGAAATAAACACCCTACTAATAAGTCATCTGGACTAATAAAAATTAGATATATCCATATCCCATAACAAAGTTACAAACCTCGATACTAGAATTTGAATGAGTGCGTTCAACCTCTGTTGCGCTTGAGGGGATAGCTTCACGTGTGCCTTCACCTAACATCTGTGTGTTACTATTACCTTCTTTTTGACCCAAGTTGGCATCTAATTGTTCGGTATAATTGAAGTTTTTGTCAGTGAATTTCACTTCACGCTTAACCTCAGCACCGCCTGTTGTTGGTATCTTCGTCGCAGGAGCATTTGAATCCTTTTGACGTGAACTTAGCGGTTGCGCAATAGATGCCTCGGATTTTAAAACATCAGACAAATGAGAAAGCAAATCATTTAATGATCTATCAGCGTCAGCATCAGATATACTGTTGTTATTGGTCCCAATATAAACCTGCTGCTGATTTTCAGCCATTTGTTGCCGGTTATTGCTTGTAATAGGTTGCATCACTGCATTTGATATAGGATTCAGGTGAGTTGTTGTTGATGTAGGGACAACGTCTGGAGCTTGCAGGCTATGCAATGGTTGGTCAACTACACGAGCAGATATCTGGTCGTGATTGACATTTGAAAGTGCATTTTGCAACCCAATATTCCCGCCTTGATAAAACGAAGGTTCATCTTGCAATTGAAAATCTGTTTGACCGTGAGCAGCAGAAGGATTCACATTTGGAATCTCAAAAAGAACTTGTGGGTAACCGTTATCATGTTGCTCAGCAGACTTCCCTTGCAAGAAGGACGATGGCAATGGTGGCGGTGCAATTTTTAACGTAGAAGGAAAATTAGACCCATCTTGAGAACCAAAGGCAGATGTTGATCCACGTTCCTGCAGTTGTGGGTCAGAAAATGCATGTGGTATACCTAGTTGAGACTCAATGGATGCCACGTATGGATTCACTTGATCTGAAGGGGGTAAGATACGATTTTCAGAATGAAATGCCCGGCCCTTAAGTATCGGGATCTCTATGCTATCTGATAACGGGGCGTCATACACTTGTGCATACCCATTAAGCAGATCATCTTGGGGAACTAGGGCTGGCGAAACAAGAGACGGGTCAGACGAAGCAACCAATAAAGGGGGTTCGGAAACAAGTCGGGTCACATTGGAGTTATTCAAGCCGACGCTATTTTCCATAGGCGGTGAATGCTTTACAGGCAAGCTCAGGTTTTTGTCCAAGCTAGATCTTAATTGACTGTGATCAATTATTCCATTAACAGCGGCTACATATTGATAATCCGGATTGCTCTGAATACTTGCACTTGTTTCAATCGTAGCCGTGGTATCGGATTCGCTCAAAGGAACCAAGAATATCCTAAGACGTGACGACCCATCATCACTCCTTAGCCCATTATACTCCTCTATCATATTCTGAAGATCTTCATTAGAAGCCACCGATATTAGCGCATCAAGATCCTCTCCCGGAAGTTGATACTTAATCGTATGCGGCTCTTTACAAAACTCACTTGTCCGTCTCACAAACTCATCAAACGACAAATTCTTCTGTACAATAAAAATATGTGTCTCACCTCCCACATATCTCAATTTCCCATCACTAGGCCTCGGCAAAATCTTCCCACCTGAACTACAAAGAAACTTTATCTTCCCTCTTTGCGAATCATTCAAAACACCCGACCCAGAGCCACGTTTCGACATAGATGGAATAGTACCTATAATTGGCGCACTTGCCATAGAAATCGGCCCCTTTGAAGAAACACCATCACCTCTATTAGAACTATTACTATTACTCACGGGATCCACTCTTTGCAACCCGAGCATACTACTAATTTCCTTATAACCTAAATGATGACCATTCACATCACTTCTAGTCCCAACCATTTCATGTCCATTACTAACATTATCCCTTTTCTTACCGCGATCCTGAAGAAACTCTAACGAGAACTCCTCACCCGTCCTCNATCTTGCAATTGAAAATCTGTTTGACCGTGAGCAGCAGAAGGATTCACATTTGGAATCTCAAAAAGAACTTGTGGGTAACCGTTATCATGTTGCTCAGCAGACTTCCCTTGCAAGAAGGACGATGGCAATGGTGGCGGTGCAATTTTTAACGTAGAAGGAAAATTAGACCCATCTTGAGAACCAAAGGCAGATGTTGATCCACGTTCCTGCAGTTGTGGGTCAGAAAATGCATGTGGTATACCTAGTTGAGACTCAATGGATGCCACGTATGGATTCACTTGATCTGAAGGGGGTAAGATACGATTTTCAGAATGAAATGCCCGGCCCTTAAGTATCGGGATCTCTATGCTATCTGATAACGGGGCGTCATACACTTGTGCATACCCATTAAGCAGATCATCTTGGGGAACTAGGGCTGGCGAAACAAGAGACGGGTCAGACGAAGCAACCAATAAAGGGGGTTCGGAAACAAGTCGGGTCACATTGGAGTTATTCAAGCCGACGCTATTTTCCATAGGCGGTGAATGCTTTACAGGCAAGCTCAGGTTTTTGTCCAAGCTAGATCTTAATTGACTGTGATCAATTATTCCATTAACAGCGGCTACATATTGATAATCCGGATTGCTCTGAATACTTGCACTTGTTTCAATCGTAGCCGTGGTATCGGATTCGCTCAAAGGAACCAAGAATATCCTAAGACGTGACGACCCATCATCACTCCTTAGCCCATTATACTCCTCTATCATATTCTGAAGATCTTCATTAGAAGCCACCGATATTAGCGCATCAAGATCCTCTCCCGGAAGTTGATACTTAATCGTATGCGGCTCTTTACAAAACTCACTTGTCCGTCTCACAAACTCATCAAACGACAAATTCTTCTGTACAATAAAAATATGTGTCTCACCTCCCACATATCTCAATTTCCCATCACTAGGCCTCGGCAAAATCTTCCCACCTGAACTACAAAGAAACTTTATCTTCCCTCTTTGCGAATCATTCAAAACACCCGACCCAGAGCCACGTTTCGACATAGATGGAATAGTACCTATAATTGGCGCACTTGCCATAGAAATCGGCCCCTTTGAAGAAACACCATCACCTCTATTAGAACTATTACTATTACTCACGGGATCCACTCTTTGCAACCCGAGCATACTACTAATTTCCTTATAACCTAAATGATGACCATTCACATCACTTCTAGTCCCAACCATTTCATGTCCATTACTAACATTATCCCTTTTCTTACCGCGATCCTGAAGAAACTCTAACGAGAACTCCTCACCCGTCCTCAACGATATATTATTATTACTATTACTTTCACTTAACTTCTTCCCTGCCCCTATACCATCTTTTAAATTTGCACCACCCGTACCCGAACCTTGCTCTTCACTATTCATCACTTCCAAAATCAAACTCAATCGCACCAAAACTACATATTCACCCCTACCATCCTATTCTCTACAAACTTGTATAGCTGATATAGTCACCCTATCAACCAACTTAACAAACTGTTTAATCATGCATTTGTTCTTCCTCTTCCAAACACTACACAATCACAATAAACAATAAAATTCAATTGTATATCAAAACAAGCTGACGATCTCATAATTATAAGCCCTGGTTAATCAAATAAGCCGTATAGATTAGACGATTTCATTAAACTCCATCCTATTCTCTACACACTTATATAACCGTATCAACCGAATTAACTCACAGATTAACTTAACTACTCGTTCTTCAGCAAACTCCATATCAACTTAGCTAACCGATTTAACAAAATCAACTAGCCGATTATTTTATTTAACCACTTGTTCTTCAGGAAATAGACTATATATCGAATTAACTAACCGATTTAACTGAATTAGCTAGCCATCAAATTAACTAACCAAATTAACTAATAGATTAATTTAACCACACGTTCTTCAGCAAATGGACTCTATATCAGATTTACTAACCAATTCAACAAAATTAACTAACCGACTTTTTTATCCCCTAGTTCTTCAGCAAATCGACTCTATATCAAATTAACTAATCAATTCAACAGAATTAGCTAACTGATCATTAAACTCAATCGCACCTCAACTACGGATTTACCCCCACTTTCCTATTTTCTACATGCTTATATAACCGTATCAACCGAACCAGATTAACAAAATTAACTAACTGATTAACTGATTTAACAGAATTAACAAAATTAACTAACTGATTAACAAAAGTAACTAACAGATTAACCAAATTAACTAACTGATTAACTGATTTAACAGAATTAACTAACTAATCATTTTGACCACTAGTTTTTCAGCATATGGACTGTATATCAAATTAACTGGCCGATTAACAGATATAACTAACTGATCATTAAACTAGATCATTAACGTCCATCCTATTCTCTACACACTTATATAACCGTATCAACCGAACCAAATTAACTAACAGATTAACAAAACTAACTAACTTATTTAACCGAATTAACTAACCAATTTATCACGCACTTATTCGTCCACTAAATCGACTTCTGAACACTAGATAACCACAATAAACAATAATATTCACTCAAATATAACACAAGCTGAAAATCTATAGCATATACTCATTACTTAATGAATAATATATAAAAAATCATTAGCCCCAAGTATATATACAAATTAATCGTTAACGATCTATAGTCATCATTTCAAATCATACTAAAACGCTACAGAATCACATCCTGTTCACACTTATATAACTAAATTAACTAACCGCAAATCGAATTTCGGACTCGTAACTAACTGATTTAACCGAATTAACTACCAGTCTAACGTGCAGGTTTTATAAAAACTATATGAACACAATAAACAGTATAATTCAATCAGTTATAACACTAGCTAAAGATCTAAAGCATAAACTTAATAAAAAAAATTAGTAAATCAGATATTTAGAATCCCTAAAAATGAATCAAAATAAATAAAAAATAGTACCGATTAAACGAGATCAAAAACTTTTTTTTAACGATCTGTAGTAATAATTATGAAATAGGCTAAAAATGAAATATAATTAGAAATGAAAGATGACCTTAAGTTGTGATTTAAGTTGATTAATACGAGTAACTTGATTTGTACTTTATATATTTGACTTAGATGTGATTGGATTGGATTGGATTTTGGTTTAGGGTTTAATTATATACTGGTAGTTGAATTGAATGAAACTATGTTTTTTTTTTTAATGGAAATATTGTTTGAAAAAATAAAGTGGAGTTTGTTTGTGATTGTGATGAATGGGACAATAGACGATGGCGGTATACAATTGGATTTGCTGTTCTCAAGTGCTTGGGGGGATTCAAACTTCTCTTTCTTCTAGGATTTTTTTTTTATTTAACTTTTTGATAAATAAATTATGTAAAAAAATATTATTCCTTTTGATAGAAGAAAAAGATAAGCGGATGTAAACAAATATAACAATGTCGATTACGAAGAATGATGCATGATGTATTTATATATATTGGTTGAATGTGTCGACGGTTATCCTTCAAATACTTGAAAGGCTGTTATGCGTTCTTTATACATTAATTAGGTGGCGGGTGTATATAACTATAAAAACCTGGAACTACAAGATCAATCAAAAAAGATATATAATCTTGTCAAACCGTATTTCCTTCCAAAAATATCAAATTCTGCCATTAATAACCTCTAAAAAACCTCATATTACCCTAGTTTTAAACCAAAATGAAATTTTAAACCGATCAACTGACTCATAATCACCTCGTGTATCTTTCTATCAATTTATTTTTTGTTTTTTAGGGTTTTTAGGCCATTTGGGCTTTGTTTTGTCTATGGCGTCTAAGCGTAGGTCATCGCATCGTAGGGTTACAATTCATGGTAAATTCGATGATTCAATATGTGAAATGAATAATTAAAAGAATAATCAAAAAAAAAGTTGGTAAATAGATTGAATTAATGAAAATGAGGAAATTAGGGCTAGGGATGGTGGAACTAGGGATTTTGTATGTAATAGTGATAAGGATGGGATCGATGGAGGAGACGTAGAGATGATGATGAAGAATAAGGAGAATGAAAATGTATGAAGTGATAGTGTGAATAATGCAGGGGCGGTACCACAATGGGGGCAGCGTGGGCAGCTGCCCCCACAAAGTTAACTCAAGTAATATCGATTGATTTAGAGAATTTCATTTTGCCCCCATAAATGGGTAAATAGTATAACTGTGAAAATTTATCCAAAAGTTGCATCATAGTTAAGTGGTTAAGAACATTTGCACTTTCGTGAAGATATTGTTTGATTCTTGTGTTACTCTATAGATTTTTGTGAATTTTTGCTATCCAACATTTTATTTTTTTTATTTGTGCTTCAACTACTTGTGTTAATATCGATAAGAAAAAATAAGTATGTGCTAAATATTATCATCATCAATTCTTAGTTTTGATTCTCGCGTGCAAATAAATACCGAAAAATTAACTTTCATTATAAGTAAAATTGATTTCATTATAGCAACAAATATCGAGTCATTGACATGACCCGACTGGCATCCACTTTTAACTTTTGCCCCCTCTTGAAAGTTTTTCTGGTACCGCCCCTGGAATAATGTTGTACATAGCAATGTAAGTAACTATGTGCCTATTACTGTTAATATTGCTACTAATGAGAATAACAATGATGATTACTATAATGATGATACGCATGTTAATACTAATAACTTTGAATAGTAATGTGAATGTTGAGAATAAGGAATTGAAACCATCTTATGCTAACATTGCTCAAGATAAAGGTAGTTATGAAACAAATGTTGAAAATTTGTTGAAAGTTAGGCCAACTGAAATTGATGAGAATGGTAATGAACTGTCATTTTTATGAAGAACTGATTAGGGTCGGAAGTAAGAAGTGGAAATATACCTTATGTGAGTACTTTGTAGGTTATGTTATGAACGCTAATGAGTTGAGATACAATCTTAGGAGAATGTGGAATGGACAAGGGTTTAAGGATGTTATTGAGACCACTAATGAAATGTATTTGCTGCAATTTCATAATGAGATATGTATGAATTCTATAAAGGAAAGTGGACCTTGGATGATGGTCGGTAAACCTTTAGTGGTGCAAAACTAGGATATTAGTGTATGCTTAGATAAAGTGGAGCCTAAGGTGTTACTTGTGTCGATTAAGATGTGTAATGTGCTTCTAGAAACATGGACTAAGGAAGGGATTAGTGCCTTAGCAAGTATATGTGGTAAACCTCTTATAATGGATGTTGTGACTGCTACTAACTATAAGTATGGGGATGGCAGGCTTGGTTATGCAAGAGTACTGGTTGAAATTGATGCTAGTAAAGAGTTGCCTAAGACAAATGATGTAGTCTATAGGAATGCACTGAATGAGGTCCATTGTAAAAAGAGTGTCCAAGTGGAGTATAGTTGGGTACCACCAAAATGTAGTTTTAAGTGTGAAGTATTTGGTCACTGGAGTGGTAATTGTAATAAGAACAAAGAGACTAATGAAATTAATGAACATAGTATGGGCAAACTGGGGCACATGGTAGTAGTGAGGAAATGCAAAAGGAGACTGGTTTTACTAAGGTGAATTATCGAAAAAATATTAAGAATCAAGATGGAAGAAGACAAAAAAATAATACTACTTCCTCTGTCCAAAAATTCAATGTATTATTTAAGAACTCTAGATCCCTCATCCTTTAAACTCTTATCATGTGGACTAGAATTAATCAAAGTCTGAACATCTTTTAACTTTTCTCTTAACTGGACTAGTTTATCAAACAAATATCCATTCTTCCGATTAAGCTTGCTCATACATGGATTAAGCATTTTCATCTTTTTTATGGAATATCTGACATCTAGTAATATTACTATCTCAGCCCTTTTCCAATTCTTTTAAAAAATCTTCACTCTCAGCAATATAATTTGCAAATTTAAAGGACCTTTTCCTAGACTATAGCATTAGGAATTACTAATAAAAAAGGGCAATGATCAGAAATAATGTATGGCAGAAAAATAGAGTGAGCCTAATGATATTGACTTAAAAATTCCTCACTAATCATAACTCTATCCAACTTTTACAAAGTGCTAGTGTAAGCACCCTATTTCACCTTATGAAGGTTTTTGGTCCAAGTAAAATGAAGTCCAGAGCTAAACATATCTTCTAATTCTATTTGATTATTACATTTTCTAAACATATGCATATCATGAGTCATATTAGATCCCCTAGTAGAATGCCCAGTCACATCCATGGTCACATTGAAATCGCCACCAATGCTCACCACTAGTAATATGTTTACGTCTATTCAAATCTCCCCACAAATCTTTCCTCGCACTATCATTATTGGCAGCATAGACAATGGTACAAAAACTCTTAAAACTACCTTTAGCAGTTTCTATAGCACAAAGAACAAATTGCTTAGCTTCATGTACCACCATAAGATTAACCAGCTCCCCATTCCATTCTATGAAAATTCTACAGTGTCATTTTAGTAGTCCAATTACATCCATCAAAAATTTTTAGTCACTTTTTGTTTTTTAATTGAGTCTCCAAAATAGCACAAATACGCAAAATCTCATCAACAATAAGCTTAGATGCTTGATTTTGTTTTGTTGAAGTACGAAGGCCTCTAATGTTCCAAATTCCTATTTTTCAATT
>LBNU01021957.1:132082-156030 GCA_014162995.1 Artemisia annua
CTTGTAGCATTTTAACTCCGTCATGGAGAGATTTAAGCATTTTACGGGTTTCTTCTCTATGATCCTTAATAGCATTAAGCATGTCAATTGTGTTTTCACAACAAATTGCATGGTTGCCTTCACGAAGTTTTGGGCTTAAGGGCTTCCTTATCTTTTCCCAAACTTCTTCATCACCAATTCCCCTAAATGGGGATGTTGTGACTTGATCATTTTGTGGATTGCTCCAAACATCATGTTGCATTAGTTTTTCAAGGTTGATCCTAGGATATTGTTGTTGGTTTTTTTTTTGCATAAACCACCCATTTCCCATCCCAACACTCTTAGTTGGAGCTTGAGGGACAACATTGTTGTTAACAATTTCTTCACTTCCATTGTTTGCAATCAATGAATTAGTGTCACTACTTTGGAGGATGAAATTGTCAAGAACATTGTTTGGAGAAGGTGGTTGGTTATTCATTTTTAACTTAGATAGAGATTTTAGGTGCAATGCTTAGTCAAGATCTCTAATCTTTAAATAATAGTAGAGTGAGGTTTAGATATGGGTAATGACTCCTATTATCCAACGGGTATTAAGGCAATTAGTACTAAGATTCCTCATTAGGTGTACAAGTTGTAAAGATCAAGAGGAAGAGAATATATAGGAAACGTAAATATGCTTTGATCACATGGTCATGGGAAGAGTTATTCAAAGAACTATGAGTGTTTTAGTTGATCTTAAGTTATGATATGTAGACTAAATACACATGCTACCTACCATTATTTCTCAAGCATGCACCATAATTTGTTTAGCTATGCATCTAATAATGGTTGAGTAATAGATCTTGTTAGATCACTATTTTGAAGATATCACACTTTTGATTAAATAATTTAATCATGCAACATGTATTGATCACATAAGATGAACAAGTAGAATTAGATATAACATTTTCAACACAAGTGTAAGTTGTGATCAATATTATATCTAATCTTGGAATTTTGACAAAATCAATATTATCGAGATTAAGCAAGATAATTTTGTGTCCAATTTTCTTGTTCAATGCACATAGTATAGACAAGTAGAATCTTGGATATTATCAATCATTGTTTTGAATAATGAGTTGATACATATCTTTCCTCTTGGAAGTCATTTATTTGATCTTCCTTCCATGCCTTCACATTAGACCTAGTCATATAAACACATAAGCTCTAATAGCACCTAAAGGACTTGCAAATAACCTTTTGATAACATGTTTTGACTTAGGAGATTGTTCTCTTAAGATGTATGTTTTAACATCAAAACCTATCCCAAAGCAATTTGGACTCTTGAAAAATGTCATGCCAAAAACCTAATCTTGTTTGTTTTGTGACCTAAGAGTTCTTTTATTCAAGTCACCAATGACTTGTTATATAGGATGACCCCTCGCTTCTCTCACTTCCTTAGGATTGCCTTCATCCGAAACATAACTTGTAATGTCGGTGACCTTTCTTGATCTTGAACTATAGGTTCATTGATCACATCATCTTCTACCGAAGGAGATGATTTAGGCTCGGGCATGCTCTCATCAAAGGTAACATTGAGATATTCCTCAATCTCATTGTTTCTTTGTTAAGCACTATGTATGCTTTGCTAGTTTGAGAGTATCCTAAGAATACACCTTCATACGACTTTGGGTCGAATTTGGTGAGATATTCTTTAGTGTTTAGTATAAATACTTTGCAACCAAATACTCTAAAATACTCTAGGGATGGTTTTCTATTCCTAAGTATTTCATAAGGAGTTTTATTAATGACCTTTCTTATACGAACTCTATTAAAGATATAACATGCGGTATCTAGGGCATGACACCAAAACTTTTGTGGGATGGATTGCTCGTCAAGCATTGCACGACTCATCTTTCTTAACTTACGATGTGTTCTTTCAACAATCTCATGTGATTGAGAAGTGAACGGGCCCGATAAGTTATAAGATATTCCATGTTGTTCACAAAAGCTTCCAAATTGCATTTTATCAAATTCACTACTATGATTTGTTTTAATTGAAATAATTGAACAATCAAGTAGGGGCTTTCAAGTTTCTTTCTTAAAATGTTGAATTTATTCAAGACTCCATCCTTGTTTTCTAAAAATAATATCCAAGTGTAATTTGAATAATCATCAATAATCATTAAATTGTAGAAGTTTCCTCTGTAACTTTGGATCGGAGATGGACCATACAAATCCAAATGAATCAACTCTAAAACCCTATTAGTTGTCACTTCCTTTTTATTCCTACTGTTACTTTGTCCTTGACTCCCTAGACATGTATCACAATAATGTCTTTCAAAGCTCAACTTCGGTAAATTCCTTACTAGCTCATTAGAAGCTAGGTTTTGAACTAACCTCATATTGGCGTGACCTAACCTCTATGCCAAAGTGTTGAGTGGTCCATCATGGACGTAAGACATATATGTTGCTTAGAGTTATCACCCAACTTGCATGTATATAAGATATTTTTCCTATGACCTTTTGCTAATACAACACCATTTTTACTAATAGTACAATCTACCTTAGTAAATTTAACTTCACAATCATCATCACTTAATTGACTCACACTAATCAAATTAAAGTTTAAACCTCTAACATGCTCAACGTTGGTAATTTCAATGGAATCATGAAGGACATTACCTTTGCCGACAATTTTGCCGTTAAGTTCGCTCCCAAAAATGACATGATTGCCATTATACACCTTGTATGATGTGAACAATCTTCTATTCCCGGTCATGTGTTTAGTGCAACCACTATCCACTACCCACTCATTCGGTTGTAGATCACTTTTGAGACAAACCTACAATAAAGACATGACTCATACTTTTGGTACCCATTGTTTCTTGGGTCCATTTTGGTTAGCATATGAGTTACCAAAGTTGAACATTCTTGGGTCTTGAAGTAAGATACACAATTTCTCAATACCAAAACTAGAAAAAGCGGACCAAGGATTATTATTTTGACATTGATAACTTGACCTATATTTATTATATCCTTGAGGTCTAAAGAAGGTTTGGTTTGGGTAGGAGTTGTCTCTCCTTTGATAGTTGTTATATTGGTATTGAGATGACCTTTGATTATAATTATAGAAATTTCTTCTTTGATTATTTTGAAACGAAGGTCTTTGGTTATATGAAGTAGAGGGTCTCATATTAGGTGTAGGTAAAAGTGGTTTACTATTCTCTCGAGGTTGTTATAACCAAGACCATTACGAGAACCCGAGTTAAAACTTTGTTTTGGGTTTACATTTCTTGCAAAGGGAGCTTGGTTAACTCGAGAGCTTACAAAAGGAGCTTGAGGAGTAGTTGGTTTAATAAAATTTCTAGACGTAGATCCAATTTCCCTCAGAGGCTTGGCGCGTTTATGGCACGTTAACGCGTCAGCCGTGGAAATTTTCGGATATTGGTCTTGACTTGATTTAACAAATACCATTGGTTTTGTTAGACTCTCAGGAGTGGTTTTTCCTTGTTTTGAAAAACCAAGACCTCCCTTATCTTGAGACACCTTTTGACGACTTATTATTTCTTCTAAATCATTAGTGCTCTTTTTATATTTAGAAAAACTTAAAGATTCTTTTTGAAGCTTAGACACTTTGTCATTCAAAGAGTTAACCTCAAGTGTGAGTTCCTCACATCTTTTACATGGTTCAACCACCTCTTTGCAATGCCTTAGTGTCTTTATTTCTTTCTCAAGTTCATAAAATCTTTCATTAGTCTTAATGCGTTCTTGTTCAAGAATATGTTTTTCTTTTATAACTTTTTTAAAAGTTTTTCTAAAATCATCATTAAATTTAGTTAGTTCCTCATTCTCCTTTTGCAAATTGATAATATCTAAGTTATTAGAAGAAGAAGAGTTTAGAGATACCTCAAATGTTTCTTGAGCCATGAGACACGTAGCGTCATTTGTTGGTTGTTCTTCATCTTCACTATCACTCCATGCTCCACCCACGAATGCCTTGTTTTCCTTTGGCTTAGGACACTCATTAATAAAGTGACCCTTTTTACCACAATTGTAGCATCCTTGGGTTCGCCTTGAGCTCTCACCAACCTTGTTGTCAGCACCTCGGTTTCCACCAAAGTTATTTCTTCCACCATTTCCTTGGTTATCAAACCTATTACCTCGCCTAAAGTTTCCACCTCTTCTAAAGAACTTCCTAAAGTTCTTTGCCATAAGGTTGTACTCCTCGTCGTCAACATTGTCTTCTTTATCACTACCATCTTGACTATCACTATCATCACTAGCTTGACTATTAGTGACTTTAGCTTTAAGAGCCAAAGACTTAACCTTCTCTTTCTTGTCTTTGGTACTTGCCTTGTCGTTCTCAAGAATCATCTCATAGACTTTGAGATTCCCAATGAGCTCGTCAAGAGGTAGTTCCACCAAATTCTTGGCTTCTTCTATGGCCGTCACCTTTGGCCTCCACTTTACCGGAAGTACTCGAAGAAACTTTCTCACATGGTTCTTGTTATAGAAGCTAGGATCTAGAGCCGTGAGGCTAGTGATAATAGCATTGAACCTTGTGTAACCATTATCAATGGTTTCTTCATCCGAGATCGAGAACTTCTCATATTGTTGTATGAGTAGATCGATCTTGCAATCCTTTACTTGAGAATTGCCTTAGTGAGTGATGATGAGAGAACGCCAAATCTCCTTGGCAGTTTTACAAACATCGACCCTCTCGAACTCCCTTCGAGGTAGAGCATTGTAGATTAACATCTTGGCTTCATCATTCTTGCCAAGTTTTCTCCTCTCATCATCTTTAAGATCCGCATGTGGCTTTTCCACCAACAATTTTGTTTCGGGGTCTTCAACCAACAATTTTTTACTTAAAACGACTTCTCGGGAAGGCTTTAACGCTAAAAAACTTGAGTATTCCGCTCTGATACCAATTGTAGAACCGTAGAGGGGGTGAATACGGTTTCTTCGGCTTTTTAGATGTTTAAAAAGAACTTTAAGCCAAAGCGAACACCAAGTGGTTGTACAATAATCCAACAACCACTAACACAACTAAAGTATATAAAGCAAGTAAGAACACAATGATATATACTGGTTCGGGATGGGGGGTTTATACCATCCGTACGTCCAGTTGCGAATCCGCGACTCCGATACTATTTACTAGTATAATCCTTTCGGTGGACTACAAACCGTTACAATTCACTCCACCGATATTCAACAATATCGATGCTCACAAAGAAGGAGTTACTCCCATGGTATTCCGCCCTCGGAAACCACCCAAAAGAATCTCGCGATTCGACTTCACCTACGTGTCACAAAGACCACTACCAAGACTTTCTACCAGAAGTATCAAACCTCAACTAGATCCCCAATGATCTAGGCTTGGTCACCAAGACACAAGACTTCCCTTACAAACAATTGAATAATAGAATAAGTGTTTGTTCAACCAAGTCCTAACCTAACCTAGAGACTCGATTGTAGTAGAAAGGGTAAAGATAAGAAGACCCTCGACACAATCATAAGAGTGGATTAAGTTCTTAAGATTCTTCCCTTGCAAGGAGATGTGTTCTTTCAAAGATGTTAAAGTGTTTAACTAAGAACACAAGATAGAAATAGAGATATTGGAGAGAAAGAATATAGAGAGAAAGAATAATGTCAAGGGGTGAGGAATACAAGAGGCAAGGCATGGTATTTATAGGCAAAAACCAAACTTGGGAAAATTTTACCGAGCCCGGCGCGCTGCCCACGCGTTGACGCGTGGGTGGCGCGCCAGACACCCAGTAAAAGTTTTTCCAAAACTTTGGGTGTTGGCTTTATAAATACCTTACCTTGCTAAACCCCCAATTGTACTTCACACTAAACCTTAACATTAATCAATCTAAGGTTTGCCAACTTAAATAGCCAATTAGAAAATGTTTTGTGAAGTGTTTATAAGAAAACCAAATTACCAAGGGTATAAAGTATGGATAGGGTAACTTGGAAGGGCTAGAAGTGTATCTCCTCACATGGCATAGAAAAAAGAGAAAGAATATGCCAAGGTATATTCCAATGCTTGGGGGGAAGAATGAGATGGAGGGTTGAGATGAGATGGTTTGAATTGGATGGCTAGGATCAAAGATGCCTTGGGTTTGGATTGGGAAGGGATATTCCAAAGGAATATGCTTTGCTTGGGGGGAAAGGAGAGATCAATGGTTGAGATGGTTTTGGTTTGAAAGGATGGTGAGGATTAAACACATGTGGTGGTATAGAGAGGAGAAGTTGGATGGATGGTTGAGATGTGTTTAGTTTGAATTCAATGGTTGAGATCAAAGGAGCCATATTTGGGATTCAAATTAAATCTCATGTGTTGAAATTGGAAGGTTGAGATGTGTTGTAAGGGAATGGATGGTTGAGATGTAGTGTGTAAGGGAATATGTAAGAGTGTAAGAGATTGTGTAAGAGAATATATGATTTGGATATGATTGGATATGGTTGGATTTGTCTTTTGTAGAGATGAGATTAAGAAGGTGATTAAGACATAATCTAATTGTCATTAAGAAGAAAAGGTTTAGACAATTAAGATTATAAGTTGAGAAAATCATAGGTTACTTATAAGTTCACATAACACAACATCGAGAATCCATAGTTTCATATCTCGTGACTTTCCACGACTCAACGTTCTCAACTAATACCTTGGTTCAAATAAGTTAAGTGCTTTGCCTTCATGTAAAGCATAACCCAAGTGGGAAAGGATGCGTTTACGCAAAGTGACCTTTGACTTAGTTTGACCAATAACGGAGTAAACCCGTTACGTAATTAGAGAAGACGTAAGCACAGGATATAAGCATATGGATGCTTTAACACGATGTCTCGTGAAATATATAAGCTTCCTAAGTTTAGAAAAGCCTTGGCTAGAGGCGATAGTTAGAAAACATGAGTTGGCGTTTTCCCGTAAATGGGTGTTTTAAAAATAGGAACTCTCAAGTCTCAAAACTCGTTTCGAGTGTTCTCAATTAAGCACATAACATATTCATACCTGTATTGAAAGATCCACATTTGTCGGGTAAGGGGAAAGCCAACTTTCAAAATTCGCCCGGAACCATACAGTTTCCTGGCGCGTCACCCGCGCGTTGTCGCGCGGGCAGCGCGCCAGCAGCAGGCATTGGCTCCGGCGATTTTGAGCTAAATTTTGTTATTTTATGTGTTTTGATGGTTTATTTGTCATCATTAAAACATAAAGAGATCTTGATCATGTTGCCTCAACAATCTCCCCCTTTTTGATGATGACAAATAAAAGCAGAAAGCAAATAAAATTACAAAACTTAGCGAAGACAAAGCGCGCCTTTGATGTAGCTTATGTCTTGACCTTGCCTTGTAATTTGGTGAAGCCTTTGTTTCTTTAGACTTGAATAGGTCTTCACTCTTGCTTTCATTCTCCCCCTTTTGTCAAATCAAAAAGGTGGGACTTCCATTGAATGGGAAAGTAGCTTGTTCCAATAGCACCCGAACGTGCTCCCCCTTGAACATAGCTCCCCCTAGATCGTTGCTCCCCTTGTTTCAAGGCGGGGATCCATGGGTCAAGAGCCTCACCTTTGCGGTGGCCTAGCTACATAAAAAGCACAACATGCAACAAACAAGAAATCCTCACATGTGAAAGTTCCAAAATGGGTTAGGTTACCATTTGGAGACTTGCAACATAGGTTAGTTCACCACAATATATATATTTGTCCAGTATGACTCCAATAAAAAGGAAATGGATGGTTGAGATGTTGTGTGTAAGGGAATATGTAAGAGTGTAAGAGATTGTGTAAGAGAATATATGATTTGGATATGATTGGATATGGTTGGATTTGTCTTTTGTAGAGATGAGATTAAGAAGGTGATTAAGACATAATCTAATTGTCATTAAGAAGAAAAGGTTTAGACAATTAAGATTATAAGTTGAGAAAATCATAGTTTACTTATAAGTTCAAGTAACACAACGTCGAGAATCCATAGTTTCATATCTCGTGACTTTCCACGACTCGACGTTCTCAACTAATACCTTGGTTCAAATAAGTTAAGTGTTTTGCCTTGATGTAAAGCATAACCCAAGTGGGAAAGGATGCGTTTACGCAAAGTGACCTTTGACTTAGTTTGACCAATAAGGGAGTAAACCCGTTACGTAATTAGAGAAGACGTAAGCACGAGATATGAGCATATGGATGCTTCAACACGATGTCTCGGGAAATATATAAGCTCCCTAAGTTTAGAAAAGCCTTGGCTAGAGGCGATAGTTAGAAAACATGAGTTGGCGTTTTCCCGTAAATGGGTGTTTTAAAAATAGGATCTCTCAAGTCTCAAAACTCATTTCGAGTGTTCTCAATTAAGCACATAACATATTCATACCTGTATTGAAAGATCCACATTTGTCGGGTAAGGGGAAAGCCGACTTTCAAAATTCGCCCGGAACCATACAGTGTCCTGGCGCGTCACCCGCGCGTTGTCGCGCGGGCAGCGCGCCAACAGCAGACATTGGCTCTGGCGATTTTGAGCTAACGTTTGTTATTTTATGTGTTTCGATGGTTTATTTGTCATCATTAAAATATAAAGAGATCTTGATCATGTTGCCTCAACAACAATTCTATCTTCCGAGGTCATTTTCCCAACGGGATTTGCATTGAGATTTACGTTGTGTTTTTAGTTAATGCTTTGAATATCAAATATCAAACATAAAAAAAACTGCTAGTTAAACATATCAATTAAGCTAACCAAAACAATTAATCCAACAAACATAAACATATTGAGAAACTAATCAACTAAAAGTGAAAAGGATGAGAAAATAGAACCCGATGTAAGAGATGAGACGAAATTAACCACCCCATCTTATAAACTAAACAAACCATAAAGTTTAATTCTTTTAAAGCTTTAATAAAACCAAATAGTTAATAAAGCTCGTGACTTTATTAACTAATTATCTTATTAAGACTAAAAAGTAGTAAACTTTATTGATAAGCTAGCTTATAAGACCCTTAAGCTCCAGCCTTAGAGGTAGAAATGATGAGAAACAAAGAAAAATCAAAACTTCGTTAGAAATAAGCAATAATAATGACCAAGTAAGCTATGGAAGAGCTTCTTGGTTGACAAAGCTACAAACTTTACGATTAAAAGCCTAATAAAAAGCTAAAAGTTTAAAACTTTAAGGTAAAAACTTAAGATCTAAGAGATTTAAGCTATTTTGAAATAAAAACTACTAAAGTTAAAAGCTTTTTATGAAATAATTGCTAAAAATATGTAGATCTATTATAACAAACTAAAGTGTAGCTTTTAAAAAACGAAAATCTAATAAAAATCAAATCTTTTTGGTTTTTATAAAGTGATTTGTAAAACAAATTTTAGACCTAGATTTATAAAAGCTTTCAAAGACAAAGTAGTAAAAGAGGATTTATTAAAGAGTAGAAGTAGAAAAGGAAAATAATCTTCAAATCTTCAAATAAAATCTTCGTCTTCATTGAAATTAAACTAAAAAGTTGATTACAATAAGCACTAAAAATAAGCCAATCTTACAATTAATTTTGATCTACTCCTACTACTATGTGTAAAATGCACCTACTCCTACACTAATGACTCCTTTGTATGTGATCCGGATGTGATATTTTATAAGTCTGATGGGATGAATCCTCCCCTTTATGCGTCCAGGTACAAGCTCTTTAATAGCCAATCATTTATCTTCTAGAACCATCTAACATCTCATCATTAGCGCGTCATAAGTGACATGTGTCACTCTCTGATTGGCTGGTCAACTGCTATAACTTCCATCTTGTACTGATACGTCAGCCCCTGCCATGTCGTACTTGCAGGCTTGCAGCGTCACTTCTGCCACGTGTCACGTTCCTATTGGTCCACCGCCCTGCACCTCTGCCACCTAGGACTGACACCTCGTACTGACTTGTGAGAATCTGCGGCGCCGTACCTGCATTAATTATATCATACCAATCATTAGTTGGCGACGCAGCCGCCACGTGGCAGCCTCCCATTGGTCAGTCGTCGGCCACGTCAACAGGTGGGATCCACAAGCTGTAATTTCCCATGTGGGACCACTGCCACGTGTCACCACCTAAGTGGTCCACGTGGCATGCCACGTGTCGGGTCAACGCCGGTCAATGGACCGGGTCGGGTCTGGATCAGGTCAGGTGTGGTACGGGTCGGATATGGGTCGGCCACGTGGCGTAGCTAAATAATGCTACAATTGACCACACTCGGATTCGAACGGGTGACTTCTCGTTTGAGAGGGAGACTTACTACCAGCTGCGTTGGAGTATAGTTTCAGTTGTAAGGTGCGTTTGGTTGATTTTATATATGAACAAGGCCAGTACATATAGTGTTAATTTTGACCTGTCATTTTAAGGAGTTGTGGACCGGTTCAAAAATATTTGAAAATACCTCCGGACTCGTTTTTTCGTGCTCTTTCTAATGGTATGCTCGGGGAATATTTTCGACTTCTCTGAACCTCGTAAAATGTGAGAACTTTGTCGAAACTCATCTGAAAATCACCGTTTTTGCTTTGTTTTCGAACCCTTTGTACCTGCAAGACATAATAACGCATTCCAAACATATTTGCAATATAATTTCATGTATTTCATGGTTATTAGTCCGTTTAAGTGCATTTTTGAGTATAATAATGATGTACGTTTACGCATACATAAAAATCCCCCACACTAAGTATTGCCGTGTGCTCACGCAATGTAATCACATCACGCTTTTGAGATAAATAATTTCAAACCTCTTTTTACTAACTTTGAAAAGTACCAAAACATTCAAAAGAGATTAAGAAATCATTTATTCTAAAAACGCCCCGTTTGACCATTTTATTCATGCATAAACTATTATTTTTATTTTTTTTTTGTACTTTTTCAATTTTATTATTATAAGTGACAAGAGCCGACTTTCATTATCTTTTGATAACTTTTAGGGTCATAGAATAGGAAACACTACTCGTAAAGAAGTGACCATTCGGATAGAATTCATCGTCCTTGATTTTTCACAAGTCCCCAAACTAAGCTTAAAAACGAAATCATTGTTTAATTACAAGTTAGATGCCAACACTACCCATGGAAGTTACTTGTGAAAACCTCTTGCTCCCATATCTTAATTTATATAGAATTTTTTATTTTTATTGAGAAACGAATTGCTTCATATTTTCTCGTTTCTATATATTTTTAGTCCGATAAAGATACCATGAATTAAAACGCTAAGTAGTTGTTCATCTTCTCTCAAGAACCATTGCGTTAAAAATGAGGTCCACATCAAGGATTTAGGATATATATAAACTCTTATTCACATACAACGAAGACTTTGGAATCATACATCATAATAGACATAAGTTGGGGAGAAACTCACGTGCACCTCATGTGCCCTGTCTAGGACCATTCACATGCACCTCACGCGCCACCAACTTGTCTACACTTAAGCACATATCCATAAATCTTATCATAACACTTAATTCTTTCTTTTTTCATTTGTTTTCTTTTTTTTCATACTTTTCTTTCTTCACTTTTTTTTTTGAATTATTTCACTTATAACCAAGGAACTTTAACGGGTAGTTCCGAAACTTCATACATATAACACAATACTCTTGACTTGTATCCTTGATGTGTACCCAATTTTTAAAGCAAAGATTCTTTTAAGAAGATAAAGAACTAAATTTGGTCAAAACCGAAATATCTTTAATTATTTATACACAAGATATGGGGTGAAACAATCTGATGGGAGCAAAAAGCCACAAGTACCTTCAATGAGCTCTAAAGAGAACCAACTACTCCACGTATGGCATCTAACTTCTAAATAAACTCTATCATTTCTCGCTCTTCGCATTTTTAACAAATCTCAAATAATGAGATCCGCGAATACTTAGTCGATAATCAGCCANNNNTTGACTTGTATCCTTGATGTGTACCCAATTTTTAAAGCAAAGATTCTTTTAAGAAGATAAAGAACTAAATTTGGTCAAAACCGAAATATCTTTAATTATTTATACACAAGATATGGGGTGAAACAATCTGATGGGAGCAAAAAGCCACAAGTACCTTCAATGAGCTCTAAAGAGAACCAACTACTCCACGTATGGCATCTAACTTCTAAATAAACTCTATCATTTCTCGCTCTTCGCATTTTTAACAAATCTCAAATAATGAGATCCGCGAATACTTAGTCGATAATCAGCCAAGCATATATAAAGTCAGTTACGGAAACTTGCAAATTCTAATAAAAGAATTCGCGTTTTCTAGTTCCTTATGTAAAAGACTAGCGAAAGCTTTTAAGCTGCGCATGTATAAAGTCAAGTACGGGAACTGACAAAAGAGTATCTCCTTGTGTACAAGACTAGCACAAGCTTTTACGATTACCATTGGTTAAGGGAACAAGCTAGGGCTCAACACGCCCGGTCAAGTCAAAATTCTATTCCTACTCTTACCAGCGGAAAGTCAACAAATGTCAAAACACTTATTATCATATATTATTATACATTTTTTTTCATAATATAGGATTTTTTTTTTTTTTTTTTTGAAATAAATGTGAGAAAATTTTTTAAATTTTGGTGGAAAAACGGGGTTACATGAGTACTAGGCAAAACAAGGGTTTGAAAATTTTTTGAAAATTTCGATAGAAATCCCCCCCACACTTAGAATCGAACATTGTCCTCAATGTTCGAAAATATCGGGTACTACCCCCACACTTAGGAACGAAAAAGGAAAATGCTTAAAATTTCAAGTGTGAAAAGGTAAATCTATGTCAAATAAGCACATATTATAATGGATTTCCCTAAATATAACAATGCAAATGATCGAAGACCGAGTGTTGGAGGGTTTGAAAACAAGCACATAGGTCTTTACGATCATAGGGAATCCTGCAAGCAAAAACGGGAATTCCACAAAACACAACATGGAGAGAAGCACTCCCCCAAATATATCTGAATACCACATCACACTTATTCAAAATAAAAATAAAAATGAAAAGAACTAAATAAAGATAGATAGATAGATAACACGGGTTGCCTCCCGAGAAGCGCTTGTTTTTGTTCGAGGAGCTTGACTCTAGGGTTATATGCTTCTAAGGTCATGGTCACATCCATCACTTAGTGTTAAGCTAGGATGGTAAAATTGATACAACACCTCCTTAGGTGAGCATGCCACCTGACGGGGTAATGATGTGTGGGTAAATCTAAAGGGTTTATCCATCACCCAAGTCATGTCACCCGACTGTGTCAGGGAGAAAAAAGGGTCAAATCTTTCCACTTCCCTTAAGCATATTTGCTTATGGACGGGAAGTGGTGTAACTAGTAGGGTGGACTCATCAATTAAAGGTATTGACTTAGGGGGGGTCCAAGCTACACAAATCCTCAAACTCGTCAACAAAAATTTTGTTATCAATTCTTAATGCAAAAGTATCATCAAAGTCGAATAAAGGATTTGATATAGTCACATCGAAAGATCTAGAAATCGAATCAGAATTACTTAAGGGTTCATCAGACATCCTTGGGATTGGGACAGGGTTACTGGTAGGTAAACTTTCTATATCACTAGGTTTAAAGTCAATTTCCCTATCCCCCATTGAGAGGGTGTCTATATGTTCTCCAAAAGGTAAGTCGATATCTAACTTTTTGTCTCCCACAACAACAAGTCTAGGCAAGGATGGTGGGTATGCTCGTGGCTGAGATAGGACATGTGCGGTACTTTGTGGGCTAGTATTATGCACCTCGTCCATAATAGTCTCCCTCTCATCATCACTTTCCTCATGACAAAACGAGTTAACAGAAGGATCTTGTTTTTTATGAATCAACTCCTTAAGAAGGTTTATTGCAGTTAGAAAGTTCATGTTGAATTGAATTTGATTAAACATCATTTTATTTATCAACTCAGCTCTACTAATCAATTCAGCTCTAGTTAACTCGCTCTGAGGAAGTGGTTGAGGGGTGGTATATTGTGAAGGTTGGTCAAGATAAGCACAGTCATAATTGTTACAAGGGACATGCTCATAGACAAGCGGGTTCCTAGTATGGCAATCAGAGCTACAGTGAGGACCTCCAGAACACTCACAACAATCATATTGCTGTGGCAAATCTTGTGGATATTGGTCATAACCAAAATTTTGATTGTTACCCGAAACTTGGTCATTGACAAGCATGTTTCCTATTTGACAATCAAAACTTTGATGAGGACCTCCACAAAATTCGCAACAGTAAAATTGTTGCGAGTGACTCAGTAAATCATATGGATGTTGGTCATAACCAAAATTTTGATTGTTACAAAGAACCTGCTTATAGACAAGCGTGTTCCCTGTTTGACAATCAAAACCGTGGTAAGGATCATTTCCATATGACTCACAAGAGTATGTCTCCACCTCATGGTGTGGTGGTTGGTGGAAGAAGTCGTTTGTTTCATTGTAGAAATCGGGATTTTGGTCATAGACAAACTGTTTCCCGACTCTACAATGTTACAACCGGGGTAATTTCTACCATTTGGAGGACCCCCACACCATTCACAACCATGTAGGTAAGATGAAGACATAGTGAAGAATTAAACAAATAGAGGGATAAGGGATAGAGAATTAAACAAATAAGAGGATAAAGAAGAATATTTTTGGATTTTTTGATTTTATAAAAAGAAAATTATTTTGGATTTTTAATGTATTTATATGAAAATAAACTTTTAAAAGAAAGGATATTCAAGGCACCAATGCCAAACACAACGTAAAAATCTTAACAAATCTCCCCGGCAGCGGCACCATTTTGATAAAGTCGTTTTAGTACATTTTAAATTTTAAAAGTTTTCCCGTTAGATAAAATAGTCACTTGAAAACAAATGACAATTCTATCTTTCGAGGTCGTTTTCCCAACGAGATTTGAATTGAGATTTACGTTGTGTTTTTAGTTAATGCTTTGAATATCAAATATCAAACATAAAAAAACTGTTAGTTAAACATATCAATTAAGCTAACCAAAACAATTAATCCAACAAACATAAACATATTGAGAAACTAATCAACTAAAAGTGAAAAGGATGAGAAAATAGAAACCGAATGACACGAAATTAACCACCCGATCTTATAAACTAAACAAACCATAAAGTTTAATTCTTTAAAAGCTTTAATAAAACCAAATAGTTAATAAAGCTCGTGACTTTATTAACTAATTAGCTTATTAAGACTAAAAAGTAGTAAACTTTATTGATAAGCTAGCTTATAAGACCCTTAAGATCCGGCCTTAGCGGTAGAAATGATGAGAAACAAAGAAAAATCAAAACTTCATTAGAAATAAGTAATAATAATGACCAAGTAAGCTATGAAAGAGCTTATTGGTTGAGAAAGCTACAAAACTTTACGATTAAAAGCCTAATAAAAAGCTAAAAGTTTAAAACTTTAAGGTAAAAACTTAATAGATCTAAGAGATTTAAGCTATTTTGAAATAAAAACTACTAAAGTTAAAAACTTTTTATGAAACAATAGCTAAAAATATGTAGATCCATTATAACAAACTAAAGTGCAGCTTTTAATAAACGAAAATCTAATAAAAATCAAATCTTTTTGGTTTTTATAAAGTGATTTGTAAAACAAATTTTAGATCTAGATTTATAAAAGCTTTCAAAGACAAAGTAGTAAAAGAGGATTTATTAAATAGTAGAAGTAGAAAAGGAAAATAATCTTCAAATCTTCAAATAAAATCTTCATCTTCATTGAAATTAAACTAAAAACTTGATTACAATAAGCACTAAAAATAAGCCAATCTTACAATTAATCTAGATCTACTCCTACTACTATGTGTAAAATACACCTACTCCTACACTACAATAATGACTCCTTTGTGTGTGATCCGGATGTGATATTTTATAAGTCTGATGGGATGAATCCTCCTCTTTATGCGTCCAGGTACAAGCTCTTTAATAGCCAATCATTTATCTTCTAGAACCATCTGACATCTCATCATTAACGCGTCATAAGTGACACGTGTCACTCTCTGATTGGCCGATCAACTGCTATAACTGCCACCTTGTACTGATACGTCAGCCCCTGCCACGTCGTACTTGCAACGTCACTTCTGCCACGTGTCACGTTCCTATTGGTCTGCCGCCCTACACCTCTGCCACCTAGGACTGACACCTCGTACTGACTTGTCAGAATCTGCGGCGCCGTACCTGCATTAATTATATCATACCAATCATTAGTTGGCGGCGCAGCCACCACGTGGCAGCCTCCCATTGGTCAGCCGTCAGCCACGTCAGCAGGTGGGACCCACAAGCTGTAATATCCCATGTGGGACCACTGCCACGTGTCACCACCTAAGTGGTCCACGTGGCATGCCATGTGTCGGCTCAACGCCGGTCAATGGACCGGGTCGGGTCTGGATCGGGTCAGGTGTGGTACGGGTCGGATACGGGTCGGCCACGTGGACCAATGAGAAGGTGCCACGTGGCGTAGCTAAATAATGCTACAATTGACCACGCTCGGATTCGAACGGGTGACCTCTCGTTTGAGAGGGAGACTTACTACCAGCTGCGCTGGAGTATAGTTTCAGTTGTAAGGTGCGTTTGGTTGATTTTATATAAGAACAAGGCGAGTCCATATAGTGTTAATTTTGACCTGTCATTTTAAGGAGTTGTGGACCGGTTCAAAAATATTTGAAAGTACCTATGGACTCGTTTTTTCGTGCTCTTTCCAATGGTATGCTCGGGGAATATTTTCGACTTTGTCTGAACCTCGTAAAACGTGAAAACGTTGTCAAAACTCATCCGAAAATCACCGTTTTTGCTTTGTTTTCAAACTCTTTGTACCTGCAAGACATAATAACGCATTCCAAACATATTTGCAATATAATTTCATGTATTTCATGGTTATTAATCCGTTTAAGTGCATTTTTGAGTATAATAATGATGTATGTTTACGCATACATCATGGTACATGAAGCTAAGCAATTTGTTCTTTGTGCTATAGAAACTGTTAGGGTATGTTTGGCGAAAGTAACTGTTGCTGGAACTGGAGATGGTGCTGGAGATGGAGATTATAAAAAGATATTATTTTTATAAGCTACATGAAGTAACCTTTGATTTTAAGAGATTATGGAAGATTATATTTTTTATAATCTCTTATAAGTTCTGTCAGCCAAACGAAGATTATTTTTTAAGTAGCTTATTTTTTGAAAAAATAAGCATAATCTCTTAATAATCTTTCATAATATGCTGCGCCAAACACACCCTTAAAGGTAGTTTTAAGAGTTTTTGTACCATAGTCTATGCTGCTAATAATGGTAGTGAGAGAAAATATTTGTGGGGAGATTTGAATAGATGTAAACATATTACTAGTGGTAAGCCTTGGTTTATTGGTGGTGATTTCAATGTGACCATGGATGTGACTGGGCATTCTACTAGGGGTTCTAATATGACTTATGATATGCATGAGTTTAGAAAATGTAATAATCAAATAGAAGTGGAAGATATGTTTAGCTCTGGACTTCATTTTACTTGGACGAAAAACCTCCATAAGGTGAAATAGGGTGCTTACTGGCACTTTAAGTTGGATAGGGTTATGATTAGTGAGGAATTTTTAAGTCAATACGATAATACCATATCGCTCTATTTTTCTGCCATGCATTATTTATGATCATTGCCCTATTTTATTAGTAATTCATAATGCTATAGTCTAGGAAAAGGTCATTTAAATTTGCAAATTATATTGCTGAGAAAGAAGATTTTGTAAAAGAACTTGGAAAAGGGCTGGGATAGTAATATTACTAGATGTCATATGTTCCAATTAATAAAAAAGATGAAAATGCTTAATCCATGTATGAAGAAGCTTAATTGGAAGAATGGAAATATTTTTGATAAAGTAGTCCAGTTAAGAGAGAAGTTAAAAGATGTTCAGACTTTGATTAATTCTAGTCCACATGATAAAAGTTTAAAGGATGAGGGATCTAGAGTTCTTAATGAATACATTGAAGAAATGAAAGATGAGGAGAGTTTTATGGTCCAAAAATGTAAAATTAAATGGCTTAGTGACGGTTATAAGAATAATGCTTTTTTTCATAAAGTCATGAAAAGTAGGATTCAAAGGAGTAGGGTAGATTCTATTTGTGATGAAAATGGTAATAGATTTAATAGTGATGATGTTGCATAGCAATTTGTTAGTCATTTTAAGAAGTTTTTAGGAGTTATTGTGAATGTTGACAATATAGAGGAATAGAGGATGTAGAAATTCTATTCGACCGATAACATAACTTTTTATGCACACGAATTCCCACACCCTCATGTTGTATCATAATGAATCTTGACCGGTTTTTAATATTTCTTGTGTTCGGTTTTCTGTTTTGCTAATATATGTTTACCCGATAAGTAATCTTGTTTCATAGATGACGGTTGAGATATAGTTAACACGAATTGTATAGTTAATGTAAAACAAATTAAAGAAATGCCAACCAAATGGTTGGATATTGACAATTACCTGTAATAGTGTTTTGGGCATGATCACAAACAGCTGAGATAACCATTTGGATTGTACATACAAAAATGGATTAAAATACTTGTACATATATATATCTACGTAAAATTTTTACTAGGGGCCTGTTTGGCAGGAGCTTTTTGATGAGCTGTTAGTTTTTTGTTATAAAAATAATCTCCTCTGTAGCTCTGTTTGGATACATTAACTTCAAGCTTTTATTTCAAACAAATAGCTCTTAAATGAAAAGCTGATTCATGAAGCTTTTTAAACATTTTGGAGCTGTTAAAACTTTAAATTACTGATATACCCTCCAAATATTTATTTACAATCGTATATATGTCCTTTTATGTCATTTTATATTTTATAATTACATTTAACAGCTAATTTACCAAACACTTTAAATATATATATATATATATATATATATATATATATATATATAGGGAAGGGATCCAGTAAGAAGAAAAACTAAAATAGGAAGAATAAGAAGAATTTCTAGCCACACATTTCAAATAGGAGGGAGAATTTTAAGGGGAGATGCATCTATTTTTGTAGGTGCATCTAAAATGATTGGTTGTGGTTTCTTCTTAAAAATAAGATCATTCTTAAAACCAATAAGAGGAGGCCATGTGGCGGTTCATTTAAATCACCATAAAATAAAAAAAAATAATAATAAAAATTTATTTATATAGTTTAGGGGGCATTTTAGTAATCCTGTCAATTCATTATAACATTCAATTAGCATCGATCTCATTCAATAACAATAATTCTAAAGCGTTTTTTTTCAGGTTCTTCAATTCACTTCACCATGAGGATGATTATCATTCAATGTCATCCCAGATTTGGAGCTCATTCATATTCATATTCATTAATTATTATTAGCTCAAGATCATATATTCTTTTCAAAGGTTTACAAACTCCATTCCATTCAAGTTTTCACAATCGCGCTACAATTCCAGTTCTAATTTTAGTTCATCATGAGTGATTCGATTGATATTCAGTTGAATGATAATTATGTTGCAGGTATTCTTTATTTAATGTTTTGTAACTTATCATAATTTTTTTTTTATAAATTAATTATATTAGAGAACATGATACCAGTTCATGTATTTTTTTTTGGTAATATCAGAGACCATGATATTAGAGACCATAATATTAGAGACCATGATACCTGTTCATGTGTTTGTTTTGTTTATCATAATTTTTTTGGTGATATATTAGAGACCATGTTAATGTGTGCTGAACCAAACACCCTTATATCGGTTTTGATGTGCTGAAATAACCACTTCTAGCTTATAGAATAACCACATATTTTGAACTTTGTTATTTGTTACATTTTTCTAAGCCATATTCAATTTTTTTAGGTGAACCACTAACTCCTAGATCAGTAAACAATGAGCCACATGTCGTATTTGGTGATTCTCTTTTTACGCCTCCTCATGATCATCAGGTTGGAATTTTTCAACCTACTCCTAACGGTACTAAATATTGGGTCCCCAAAGTTATTAACAAACCTGTAGAAGGCCAAGTATTTGATACACTTGAATTAGCTCTAAATGCTTACAAAGATTACGCAAGAGAAGGTGGTTTTGAGGTTAGAAAGGGTGGTCAAAAACACACCAAAGATAGAAAAGCTGAACCCAAAAATAAGTATTTTTATTGTGTTAGACAAGGCTTTAAACCCCCACCCAAGGCTGAAAATCAAAAAGCTCATAAACAACCACCCACCAACCCTTTAGGCGTGACTAAGGTCATAAAAAGAAGGAAACGTGCATCTTGTCATTGTGGATGTACCGCACAACCTAGGCTTAAGAAACTACCAGATGGAAGGTATTCTGTGTCCAAGTTTATTGAGAAACATAACCATAGTTTGGTATATGAAGACGATATCAAGTATCTTAGGGCATCTCGTAGGCTGACTTTCCCCAAACAACAATTGTTAAACCAACTTTCTAATGTTAACATAGGCCCCATTAGATCCTGGAAAGTGTTGAAAGAAATGTACGGTGGCTTTGAATATATAGGGGCAACAGATGTTGAATGCAAGAACTACAAGCGTGGTTTGAATGAATTCATCGCTGAGCGTGATGCTCAAATGGTTGTTGATAAGCTGTTGAGCCGAGCAGAATATTTCGATAATTATTCTGTTGAATACAAACAAGACAAAGAATCTAAAGAATTGGTTGGTTTGTTTTGGGCAGATGAGCAAGCCAAGCGCAATTACGCTGCCTTTGGTGATGTTGTGTCATTTGACGCAACGTTTCGTTCAAACAGGTATCATGCCATTTTCTACCTCCCCTATGATTAACTAGTTTGGTTTGGTGCTTGTACTTATAATTACACATGTTTCTTCATACTTTACGTAGGTACAATATGGTGCTTGTCCCTTTCACGGGAATTGATAATCACAACAAATGTGTCATATTTGGTGCTGCCTTGTTAGCTAGCGAATCTGCCAAAAGATACACATGGCTGCTTAAAAGGTTTAAAAAGATATTCGTTACAGTTCCCAAGGTGGTTGTCACTGACCAAGATCCGGCTATGAAGATAGCTATTGAAAAGATACTTCCGGATACCCGCCACCGTCTTTGTATGTGGCATATAATGGCANAATAAGTATTTTTATTGTGTTAGACAAGGCTTTAAACCCCCACCCAAGGCTGAAAATCAAAAAGCTCATAAACAAAAACCCACCAACCCTTTAGGCGTGACTAAGGTCATAAAAAGAAGGAAACGTGCATCTTGTCGTTGTGGATGTACCGCACAACTTAGGCTTAAGAAACTACCAGATGGAAGGTATTCTGTGTCCAAGTTTATTGAGAAACATAACCATAGTTTGGTATATGAAGACGATATCAAGTATCTTAGGGCATCTCGTAGGCTGACTTTCCCCAAACAACAATTGTTAAACCAACTTTCTAATGTTAACATAGGCCCCATTAGATCCTGGAAAGTGTTGAAAGAAATGTACGGTGGCTTTGAATATATAGGGGCAACAGATGTTGAATGCAAGAACTACAAGCGTGGTTTGAATGAATTCATCGCTGAGCGTGATGCTCAAATGGTCGTTGATAAGCTGTTGAGCCGAGAAGAATATTTCGATAACTATTCTGTTGAATACAAACAAGACAAAGAATCCAAAGAATTGGTTGGTTTGTTTTGGGCAGACGAGCAAGCCAAGCGTAATTACGCTGCCTTTGGTGATGTTGTGTCATTCGACGCAACGTTTCGTTCAAACAGGTATCACACCGTTTTGTACTTCAAATATACTTAACTAGATTGGCTAGTCACATACTGATCCACAAGTTTCTTCATACTTTATGTAGGTACAATATGGTGCTCGTCCCTTTTACGAGCATTGATAATCACAACCGATGTGTCATATTTGCTGCTGCCTTGTTAGCTAGCGAATCTGCCAAAACATACACGTGGCTGTTGAAACAGTTTAAAAAGATATTCGTTAAAGTTCCCAAGGTTGTTGTCACTGACCAATATCCGGCTATGAAGATAGCTATTGAAAAGATACTCCCGGATACCCGCCACCGTCTTTGTATGTGGCATATAATGTCAAAACTTACTACAAAGGTACTCTTTAAGTAAAACTTTAATTACAGTAATAGAGAGTTTAGGATCAATAACATATGTTTTCTGAATGTTGGATGCGGATCAACAATACACTAGTTATTTAACGAACATACTGGTTCGGCACCACAACTAAATGGGTGTTTGGTTGAATCACATATACACTGAAAACATATTAAGCAGCTATATACACAGAAACATATTAAATCACATATACACAGTTACACATATATTTAGGGTGTTTGGTTCATAGAAACCTATAGGCTATAACTTATATATATTGAAACCATTTTTTAAAGCATGTTTGTATGCAAATCTTATTAAGCATTATTTCAAATCATTTTTTTAATACTGAAAATTGTGTTTAGGTGGGTCCAACATTATGCAGCAACACGGACTTTAAAAGGCGTTTGTGTGGTATTATATGGACCGACAGGATTGAGCCCGAAGTGTTTGATGAACAGTGGAACAAGATAATAACAGATTTTGAGCTTACTGAGCATAAATGGCTTCAAGATATGTTTGAAATGCGGTTAAATTGGATACCTGCGTAATTCAGACATGAACCGATGTCTGGTTTGATGCGTGATGAGTGTATAAAAACTCATCATTTTTGTACTATTTAGACTGCAAAAAACAATCAAAAATACCCAACAATGCATCAAAATGATAAAATTATTACAAAAGAGTGTTTTATATGTCTTAGATGCAAAAATGCCAAAAATTGATGAAAAACATGCAAGTATGCATAATTGGCAGTTTTAGTCCCTCAACTTTCTAAGTTTTACAAAAATAGTCCCTAAGCATTTATTTTGAAGGAAAAATCTACCAAAGTCCTTAGAAAATCAAAAGTTGTCACAATTGGTCCTTAGATGAAAAGTTTCAAAAGTTTACAAAACTAGTCCCTGAACTTTGCAAAAATGTCAAAAATAACCCCTGGGAGTTAAAACTTTAGAAATTATCAAATATGGTCCTTGTGTTATTGAACTTTGGCAGGAATAATCCTTGGGTGAAAAGTTTGGAGAATTTACATGTTTGGTCCCTGAAGTTTCACAATTGGCAGAAATGGTCCCTGGATATTCAAATTGAGAAAAAGGCAACCATGGTCCTTATACTATTCACATATGGCAAGAATGGGCCTTGGAAATACTTTGGAAAGTTGTCAAAACCTACCCTCAAAAATCCAGAATTTACAACTTTGGTCCTTGTGAATTTAACAAACCAAACGGACCCTTTTTATTTATAAATCCCAAACCCATTTATAACCCAACACCCCCTAGCCATTAACAACCTTTTCTTTTTTCTTTTTTCTTTCCCAGGCCCAAAAAACCCCAGCCCAAACCCAAAAACGTTTAAAATAAAACGTTTATAAAACGTTTCCCCCTCCACGCCTTCTTCTCCACTATCTTCCCACCACCATCGCATCTCCACCACCTGTCTTCACCTTCACCCAGCTCACCCTACCACACCTCATCAACCCTACATCTCCATAGCCCACAATTAATGCCTGCATCTCCACTATCACCAAAATACCCATTTCCTTCGAGATTAACCATAAAATCCCACAAAAACTCAATGATTACTTTCTTGAAAACAGTCCCAATAGTCCACTAAGCCACTTTGGTTATTCACAACTATGGCGTCAAATAATCTCTAGCCACCTGTCAAGATTTGGCGCCAAAAATCATTTAAAGGCCAAGATTGATTTAAGCCCATCCAGAGCGGCTTTAGATTAGAGGTGGGATTTGTTCAGAAGTAGTAGTGGGAGTTCAAAGGACTATAGAAGAGGAGCAGAGAGTGCAGCATTACCCAGATATCTATTTAATTTTTAGTTTTCTTATGTCGAATTCAGTTGTTAATCAAAATTCTAGTGTATCTTTAAAGCCTTTCAACGTAACTTTGTTATCATAATCAGTGTTCTTAAACTCTATTTCAAGTTTTCTAATTTCATCTCTTATGTTACATTA
>LBNU01021957.1:156794-167348 GCA_014162995.1 Artemisia annua
AAGTTAGTATATTATATATAACATTTAGATAAATAAGTTTTAAAGTTTTTAATCATATTCTAAGTTATTTTACATTTTTAGAATTTCATTTTCATTTCCTAAGTTATTTTCTCATTTTTAGATAATTTGTTTTAGTTTTAATAATCATAATTAATATTTACTTTTTATTTTTGTTATAACTTAGTTAATCATCATTTTTAATTTTAGTTTTCTATTTTTATTTTGTTTAATTTGCATTTAAGTCGCTGTAATTTATAGATTTTGACTTTCTTTAAAGTGATCGATTTTTGTTCATATATCCCTCTTTCTATTCAACATATTGTGATCCTAAACTCGTTTTTACACAGAATATCACATCTCTTGGGACTTTAACGACCCGGGAATAACTATACTCCTTGGTTTTGCATTGTGTCTTTGATAGTTTGACTTTTGTTGACCAGATCCTTGGTTAATATTAGTTGACTGTTTTAGCACCAATCAATGCGCACGACATCGCGTTCCGAAAGTGAGAATCACTTTTTTGGCCAACTGTTTAATCCACACTTGAGTTTGATCGAATTCCTTAGTCATTTTGATACTGCAATGGACGCCCAAACATTCAAATATAGGAAGAATACACATGACTCAAAATACACGACCCCTGACTTCAAAACTCACTTACAAGTAGAAAAGGAAGCGGCAGAACTGTATACACACACTGTCTTCTACGATGTTCAGGATGAGATATTTGAATCATTGTTTCATTGTTGTTCACTTAGTGTTCAAGAAGATGATACATCACTTACCTATATGATTCGCGATATTGAAGCTGATTACACACCGGTACACGGTGTACTTGTGGAAGCTAAATACGAGGTAACACTAATCTCAGTATATTATTTATGTTACAAATATATCACTAATATGCCTAGTTTGATTCAAGGTTTCCTTTAACATGTAGGTCAAGTATGTGCCAGCTAGTTGTGACATCAAATGCAGCTGCTTAAAGTACGAGTGCTATGGTTTGCTATGTCGCCATATTTTTTATGTGCTTAGGTTGTCCAAAGTGTTCCATTTCCCTAGAAAATACTTGCAGCGTAGATGGTCAAAGTATGCTCTGCCCAACAAGATTGTCACAAGGCCCGTGGACATTGCAAGCTTGTCAAATCCGATAGAATGTGTTAATGGTGTTGTTAGGGAAATTTACGGCACTGTTGAGCAATCGGTTACCCGATTGGTCACTGATATTCAGAAGTTAACCATTTACAAGGATGACCTTGATACATTACTAGAACAAGTGAAAATTGACATCCCAAATGCCCCGGAAATGAGCAAAAAAGAATTGTATGCTGCTGCGCTTGGTGTCAAGGAACCTGAGACGGTTAACATTGTTGCCCTGAATGTCGTAATAAAGGATCTGTTTCTTTGAAGCGGCATCAAACACAGGCCGAGATAGCTATGATTCAATCAAACAAGACTCCTCGTAAGTGCAACTATTGTGACACGTATGGTTATCATGACTCTCGCAACTGTCCCAAAAAGAAATCAGATTTGGATGAACAAATGGCGGATCCCAACCACTTTGAAGGATAACATTTTTAGCTGTTTACATTTTAATCACTACTTGTTTATTGGTTTACAGGTTTCTTGTGTTTTTTTTTTTTTAAATAACTACTGGGTTAGGAGTTATGTCGGATTTTTTGTTTAATCTTTTATGAACCAATATTAATGGAATGCATTTTTCTTTATTTCCCCATCTGGTCTCACTATGTTCCATGTGCCATGAGTGTTAAGTGTTTTGGAAATATAACCTGTGTTTCACAGTTAGTAAATTGGAATATGATTAACCTGGTTTTCAAGGGTGTTTGGGATAACTTATTATTTTTTAATGTGTTCAGAGAATGTTTTGTGTGTCATCATTTTCATATATGCTACATTTATTAGATTTCTTATATTTTCAGATAATGTAATGTGTATGATTATCTTCCCATTATACATGATATGACCATTTAAAAAAAATCCCCCAACATTAATGGACATTATCCCTAATCAATCTATATATACACCATCTATTCACCATATCACACAATTCACAGCCAACTATTCAAGATGTATTCACTCCACATTTTTTCCATTCAAGGTAACAAATGATGTTTTGTATTAAAACTGTTGTCGCTACATTCTTACATGTAAGCGGTTTCCTGATCTACTGAATTTAATGATTGAAAGTTCTTTTACTTCTATCTTTTTAATAATGTATAGGTGGTGATTGTTGCATATCGAGTAACCCAAAGATGTATAACGGTTTCATGAAAACCGAAAAGACAATGAGGCTATGCAGTTATTGTGGCATGTATGGATACCATGATGCAAGGAACTGCCCTGAAAAGAAAAAAGTCTAGGAAAAGCCGTGTACCAATCTCTCTACAAAGAAACTTATCCGTACACCAATGAGTAGTTACTTTACCTTGAACCATTTTCCGTTCTTGTTATCCTTTAACGGTTTTCTTGTTTAGTATTGGACTTGATGTGTGTCTTGTTTGATTTTGAATAATATCGTATCTTTTTTTCTTGCATTTTTTTAGCATTTGACTTGCTTCTCATATTTTTAACTTTATTGATATGTACATGCTTATTTACATCTTCAGCTTAAATTCCTTATTACACTTGGTCTATTCTCCATAATAACTGCATATGCTTCAGTTTTATGTTACTGTAATTACATTAACACATATACATAGATACATGGAAGTACATAGCACAAGTTATATGTGCTGATCTCACAATATATAAGTTATAAAGCTGTTTCGATCATCACATATACACGTTTTATACCATTTGTGAAAGCATGTTTGTATGCAACAAAGATTATACCATTTTGAAAACATTATTTTGGCCTGCAATTTACTTGTACATGACCTGGTTATAGATTACATACTCTACTCTGGCATCTAATATAGTACCATACAACAATATATTGCCATAGAAACAAAAATACTTAAATTAGATAATACCTTCTTAAAAGATACACATCAGTTTAGCTTATATGTGTACCAAAGCCCACATTTGTTCGGACTTGGTGCTACACCAACCCTTAATAAACAAAATATTAAAACTAAATGCACTACCATTTCATACGACCAGTCTTTAACTAAGACGCATTATTCAAAAGATTAAGTTCAAAGCCCCACTTATGTGCGGACTAGTGTACCAAAAGACCCTTCAACACTGACACCCTAAAGCATAATCCCGACCCGAACCTTAACTGTTTCATATGATGCAGCCTCTAATCTTTTCCTTTCTTCTAAAGGTAGCCTTTTGTACGCTTCTGCTTCATCTTCGAAATCAGCCTTCTTATTGTTTATGTCCGCCAAGAGTATTTTTGCAGCATACTTGCATCGGAGTTCATCTAATTGATGTTGTTGCTCCTTCCCCTCTCTTCTAAATTCACAGAGGTCATCATACTCCCCTCCGAATAGGTATGTCTCCATGTGTCTCATCGCAAAGACCCCACAGTCAATTACGTTGTTTTTTGTCATACATCCCAAGCGTAACAGCTGGGGGCGAGCATTCCTCAGAAACCCCTGTGCTGGATGACTTTCAAATGAAAGGAAGTCTTCAAACCGTGCAACCTGTTGGATGGATTAACAAAGTATTATATCTGCATTTACCCCATAGGTGTTAAAAAAGACAAACTTTATTCGTATATAAATGTACCAGAAATTCAACTAGACCGCCATATCTCTCTGACACGGCTTCGCTCCCTAAAAGCATATTATCCAGGATATGTACCTCCTTCCTTTTGAGATGCATACATACAACAAAAAAATGACCAGCTTGAATTATGGGGAAAAACACCTGCCATAAAAAAAGTATACATATAGATTATTATCCGCTTTTATAACAGTCAAATACTTGTTACAATTACTTCTCATTGGCTTTTAACTAAACTATTAGGGCACGAATATTACCAAATCAACATTAGCCAAACTTCCATACAGTGTTGTTCGCAAAATGCCCATCATGCCTTTAATAAATTTATCTGATGACTCCTTGACATCAACTCTTTTGTCGGCCAAATCCATTACATCCCATTCACGCTGTTTACATGAACTTTTTTGAATTAGTGACACTTCATCAAGATCAATAAGCAGATAACAACAATGTTCACACATTCTTTATATGTACCATTCTCCTAAATTGTTATAACATACATACCATAAGTGACGTATCACAAAACACCTTGCACATACGCTTCTTCGGATCACGGTATTTCTCAGCATCATTTAAGACCTTTGTGAACATGTCTACCACCTCACTTGATATCTTTACCCCCGGGCACAAGCTCTCAAACACGATCCTTGGTGCACATTCATAATCAGTCTCGAACAGGATGTCCCTATAACACAAATAACATTGAATAAACAACACAATTTACCGGGTTAAATTTAACAATTATTACTAACACACGTTTACTTACGTTTCTGAGAAACGCCCACTGAACAAACATTCAGTAACTCTTTTCTCGTGCCCCGCCAACCCACCAACCAGAGAACATGCCCTTCTCATCCACGGGGAGCATAAGACTTCAGCTGGTCTAGCACAACGTTTAGGCCTTACATATGTATCTTCTGGGATAATGGTCTGTAAGGGTGCTTCATCACAAATGGTGTACGGAGTAATTGCACCATTACGCACATTTCCCGACACACCTGATTCTTGCCTACCAACTAATAATTTTTCAGGAGTAAAACAATCGAAATGTGGTAGATCTTGAGAATCATAAACCTGTAGGGATTCCAATAGCTCTTCCACATCAGCAACGGATCTGTCACCACCTGTTGCATCTACACTCCTACCCTGTGTTGCAGGTGGTTGTGTTATGTTTAAATCGATTTTCGAAATATTGACCTGATCACTACGTAGCCCTTTCTCTTTGTTAATCCTTTCTGCTGACAACTGTTCACTATATGCCACGTAAGCAGATTGTGTGCCATAAAACTGAGTGAACGGGAATGGCTCATCCGGTGCATCCTTGGAACTCCGCGTTTTTGGTACATCATTTTCCGGAGTACAAACCCCATCATTCCCATCCTCAGTTGCTTTCGTACTTTCATTTGCTGGCTCACGAAACACACGTACACGAAACATAGCATCACGTAGCTCCTTCATCTGAAGAAGTCCTTCATCAGTAGGATTTTCTTCCAGCGCATCATCCAATTCCTCGTCTGCCTCATGCATAAGCTCCCCCGCTTTTTTGTATTTTTCCCCCAAACTCTTTATAATTTCCTGTATTACAAACCCAAAATCAAATGATACATCCAACATATAAAAATATTGCATGTACCATATATACGTTACAATATACCAACTAAATAATCATACTTTTATATTCCATTTTTAAACGGAAATAACACATGTTTACCATCTATGTTGCATTTCTATTCCATTTTGAAGCAGAACTAACATTTGTATATGTGGATTAACGATACATTTTTAAAACCTCAAAACATTTGCATAGTCTTATCAGCATATCAATACATCAACGGGTGGCTTTTCTTTAAAAACCTACAACGACACGAATACTTTATTTTAACTAACCAATTTCATTTTGCACATGCAGGGAACCACACCAACATATATACATTCACATGTGTTATGCAAATAAATTTCTATAACTATTTATAATTACCTCAACACTTTTTTTACTCGCCTCCACACTCTCCGGACTTAACCTCTCTTCTTCTAGTTTGTTAAGAAGGTCCACCGTCCAACTGTTTACCAATGGCATCTAAACATCCCCATTTCCTATACTTTTACGCATGTATTCAGCGTACACAA
Organism: Artemisia annua; assembly: GCA_014162995.1. Lineage (NCBI taxonomy): Eukaryota > Viridiplantae > Streptophyta > Magnoliopsida > Asterales > Asteraceae > Artemisia > Artemisia annua. The sequence continues at coordinate 162,615 of LBNU01021957.1, forward strand.
CCTGCGGGATCATACATTTTTCAATAGACAACAAAAAATTTGTTTACAAATAAAATTAGACTGATACAAAATGTTGAATAACATACCAACAGAACGATCACCGGCCCGCAATAATGGCGAGTCCTAATCCAGCTTTTTTGGTCCGAACGAGACACTCAAGAACATAGCTACACCAATCAAATCCAGGGATATCGTTCTCATCCTGGATACAGTTAAAAAAACCTTAAGTTCACAGTAGCGTTCTTGTTTGATTCTCCGATTGTGCTGAAGTAGAGAACCAAAAAATTGAGCTTAAACATCCATCCTCCATTAGCTTGAGTGTATATAATATTCTCGACGGGGATGTGTTTATACCTTCTCATACTTTCAAACTGTCTCTTCCATTCAATAACAAGCGGGTGTCTGCAATCAGCTTCATCAACTGCGTTCACAGGTACATTCCCCATTGGTAACCCAAGGACATCTCTCACTGTCTCCCTCGTAATACTTATTTCCTTACCATCCACATTCAGTACACATCTATCTTCATCAAAGTTGTCTAACAACCAATAACTTAACCTAGTTGGTACATCCTTAATCGTAAACCCAAGAACAGCTCCAAACCCCATCTCCTCAACATCTTCTCTCTGTTTTGTGGACAGGTTCGGTAGTAGACGACGCAACGACCATAACGATATTCGTTGATGTATCTGATCTACATCAGGTACCTTACAACCAACACCCTTTTCAACCTTATTCTTCGCTACAGCCTCACCAACAAACTTACCCTTGCATATTCGCTTCCTCACCCCAACCTCATTATGAACACCTTCCTCATTCTCCTTCCCCTCATCAACTAGACCCTTTTTTCCATTTCGCTTATTCAAACTTAATTTCCGTTTACCATCAGCCTTCTTCCCAACTTTGTCCTTGGCAACAATAAAGAATTTACTTCTCTTCCGCTTTCCCTTCTCGACTACACCCCCTTCATCATATTTTTTTTGATCCCCAACAAGAGAAGGTAAAAACACGTCCCCTTCCAGACTACCCACAGGACGTTTCTTTACAGGCACACTTGTTGTTCGGGTCCTCCTATTACCTCCATGAACTCCAATGCCTGTATCATGTACATCAAAAAATGCATATGTTAAAACTATACAAATCCACAATATATAGAATCACATGTATTCAAGTATCATTTAATGAATCCCATGTATCTTTTTATGTATCCCTGAATGTATCTGTGTACCGAACACACCAAACAAATCCTAATCGGTTGAAACACATATTTTCAGTCAACTGTTACAAACATACATATCTCAAGTTTATTTTTGATGTATCCCATGTTTTCCAGTGTACTCAACTCAAAAACATACCACATCACATATAAGATCTGAGTGTTTGGATCTGATACACTACCCAAGTTGACGTCCAACAATACAATCAAGTTGACATATCACATCATAACGATACATTCAAGGACAAAGTTCCACATTAAAACTATATCACATACATGTTATATATCTATTTCGCTCAGCATACCTATAAGCTATATGGGTGTTTGGTTCAAAACATCCAAAACTATATACGGGTCTAGGGTTCATTCATAGATACACATGTACATGCCAATCCACAGATACATGGATACATTCCATGGTATATTGGTTTTGGGTTCGGCAAAACTAAAAATTTTTATTGGTTCATCAAAACCCAACAAACTATTGGCATCACATGACAATTTATAACTTTTTTAGGTTAATCACAAGTTATATGGTTTTGAGGTGCACAGATACACACGTACTTTTATTGGTTTTAAAAATGGATACAAATGAGATTTGATTAAACAAAGTTGTAAGACAATATAGTGAACAATAAAAGATGTTTTATAACTATTTTACCTTATATGGTTAAGTTTTCAATTGTGTAACAGTTTTGTAAAATGGGTACAAATGAGATTTGACTAAAAGAAAATGCTTAGACCATATACTAAACATGCATATTATCACTCAAATACATCTAGAAAATTAATCATTTTAACAAAATTCCCAAACGCAGCCTATTAGTGAACCTATAATGCAAATCCAAACACTCCCTTTAGTGACAGCAATGAGATTTTTAAACTAAAGCCCACTGATTTTTCAACCAAAACATAAGCACCGAAGTTAAAATAGTTATAACAACTTGAGAAGAAATTTTAATAACCAAAAAACAGATTTCAATAAGCAATAAGAAAAAGTGAAAATAAGCCAAGTGTTAACAAATACACAGATACATAGATACATTCCAACAAACAAAAATCACCCAAATATAATCTGACAAAATTATTAAACACCAAAACATACATATTAATACAGAAACAAGAACAATATAATTTCAATCAAGTACATTCATACCTGATACATCATCCATATCTTCCTGGTCACTAGTCAAGTCAATTGTCGCAACAGCTGGTCCATCATTTTTCCCCATTTGATCACTTACCCTTTTACTTCTTCGAACTTCAAAATCAAAATGCAAGTATGCGTTTTTTTTAAGTATGCGCTTACACAATACACTAAACATTAAACTTGAAAGATCAAAAGATGGATCACTTACCTATCAAAATTGGCGGTAAATCACCAATGTCGTGGTGGTCTTCTATGATGTTCATGCTTTTATAACCCTAGGTTATAATCACTGGATACACGAATGAAATCCCCTAATTTTTGTAGCAAATAATTCTTGAAGATATGATTTTAATTTTAGGAAAGCAAAAATGATGGGATTGTGGAGTGGTAACCGATGTTATGAATGTTTTCTGCTTCTTTGACCATAAGTCAAATCATGTACCATTTATTTAGTTTCTCATTGTTACAAACTAGCCCCACCCTTTCTTTAGTTCCAATATGATACATATGCCCCTATGCTTGTTGTTAATTACAAAACTGCCATTAATCTCATTAAACACAACATACAATGATCCAACGGTCTAGGTTGGGTCTTACTTTTAGAATTTTAAGCATGATCTTACAATAACCCTCCCCTATACGCCGCCTAACATTATATAATAATAGTATCTAGTAGTACTTATATATATATATAGTATATATGATATAGTATAGTATTAGTATATATATATAGTATATATTATATGTATAGGTACTACTATATAGCATATATTACAGTTTAATAGTACAGTATATACAGTAGGTATTATACGAAGTATATATATACATATGTACATATATTACATATATACTATATAGTATACTAGTATATATATATATAGTATATATGTATATGATAATATAGTATAATATATATAGTATAAGTAGTCAGTAGTATATAGTATATATATAACGTATATATATACTATATAGTACTCTATTATATATATACATAGGTATGGGTAAAATAAAAAGTCTCTTATAATAAAAAGTGTAGAAGGATTGTGAGAGTGACATGTGGTCACCCCTTCCACATCATATGACACATCAGTATGACATGTGTCACCCGCACCCCCACCCCCCCCCCACCCCCCCGCAAAAAAAATTCCCGCCAAATTTTTTTTTCCCGCCAAAAAAAAAATTTTTTTTCCGGCCAAAATTTTAGTGCCATCACAGTTATAAATTTACTGCATCACAGTTATTAAAGTTTTAGTGCATTAAAGTTATAAGTTACTGCCCCAGCATAGTTGGATGCACTGAACTATTAACTATGATGCAGTAAAAGCTTATAATAAAGATGCACAAAAAATTATAAAAGGAATCGTTATTTTAATTGTGATGCAGTTACATACGATGTATGAATGCAGAAAACTTATGATGATGCAGTAACTTTATATACCAATGAATGTAGTAACCGTGATGCAGTTACATACATAAGATGCCAGAAAACTTAGGGATGATGCAGTTCAGTTGAACTATGATGCTAGTAACGTGTATAACCATGAATGGCAGTAACCATGATGCAGTAAAATCATAATTGTTGACTGCCAGTAAACGTGATGCAGTAACTTTATAATCGTTGATGCAGTAAGATTTATAAAAGTGATTGCAGTAAAAATTTTTGGCGAGGAACAAAAAAAATTATTTGGCGGATTTTTTTTCGGCGGGGGGGGGGGGTGGGTGGGGGTGACACGTGTCATATGATGTGGCCATGGGGGTGACACATGTACTCCCACAATCCTTGCCTACACTTTCATTATAAGGGGACTTTTTATTTATAACCCCACCCCTATATAATATATATATATATATATATATTATATATATATATACTATATATATATATATATATATAGTATATATATATATATATTGTATATATATATATATATATATTATATATGGTACTAGTCATATAGGTATATATATATGAGATATTATATATTGTATGTATATATATATATACTATATATATGTATACTAATTATATATATATATAATATATATAGCAGTATATATATACATATATAGTATTACATATATATATAGTATAGATATATAGAGAGAGTAGGTAGTATAGATAATATATTATATTATAGTAGAGTATATATATAGATATATATAGATATATATAATATAATAATATACGTATATATATATATATAGTATATATACTATATATAGTATATATATTATATATAGTATAATATATAATATATACTATATTATATATATATATATATATATATTATATAGTATATAATATATGTGGAGAAACTAGAAGGGGGGGTTGAATAGTTTTACCGCTTTTTAACGTTATCTCTCGGGG
>LBNU01021958.1:0-24734 GCA_014162995.1 Artemisia annua
GACGAATATGTGCACTTTGATAAGTATCGAAAGGTGTAACATGGTTAGAATATTGAAGGTAATAGTTAAATAAGGTAGATAATAAACGTAGAGGTTAAGCGTAACAGGTAACTAAGGATGTTAATATAAGTTAGGGTGTAAAAGTAAATATAGAGGTACCAGATAAAGTTAGAGTTAGGTGTCATATCTCGGTATTTCAGCACCACGTTCCCGAACAGGTCAGATAATCCAGTCCGAGCTCTCATATGCAGATCCAGAGGGGAGGCCTCGAGCGTGATAAACCAGATGTAAACAGGGGGTGACCTCAGATGGTTGTGAGAAGACGTGTATTGCGACGACACAAGCACATTCAGCCAGGATAACGAAGATAATATAGACAGATAAACAGGATATCCAGGACCTAGGATGCATCCATTCGCGCCCGTCGACCCATTCACGTGCAAGCACCATAACTCAAAGGGGCACGGTGTGAAAGTCACTCACCCACACATGGAGTCATTCATGGTGCATCAATGACCGGACATGGAGACCCATTGCCAGTGATAGCCCGGGTTTCAATACTAATGGCAATGTTTAATTTACAAAGGTACAGATCATATCAGACTTTAATTGTCCAGATAAATCAAGCTTCAGGTAGTATACAGATCATATCAGATGATTTATATGTCAGTTTTATTCAGATGAGCAGTTTTATAAATCAGAGGTTTGCACTTTCAAAATCCTAAACCAGAAATCCATCCTTTAAGAGTGAGTTTTAAAATCAGAAAGCTTCATCCTTTGAAAAGGGTTTAATGTGGTTCATCAAGAGTCTAGAAGGAAGCAGTTTTGAAGGTGTTCAAGGGTTCCAGATTTTCATAAGTTTCAGTATCAAAGTGGGTTCAGGATAGCAATTCAGATAGTAAGTAGTTCAGGATAAGAAGTTCACAGAAAAGGGAATCATAGCAAGACATAGGGAATCCTAACATAATAAAAGGGGAAAAATATCAGACATAAAGTAGCAGTGTTCAGTATCAATGGTGTCAAGGTTTACAAGTGTGAAAGTTTTCATAAGGAGAACGATTTAGAGGTTTTTCGTTCATTGAAAATCATAATGATCTAAAGGTATTTCTTTAAAGACCGTCTTTAGCAAGAGTTAATTAAATTTCCATTAAACAGGTCTAACATCATATTTAAAGAAATCCTATCCATACAAGTTGTCAGTATCATTCCAGTTATTTTTCAAAGTTTTCATTACAAAACATATAAGTATTCAGATGAACATAGATAGTGCAGGAAGAACCGAGGGATCTATGAAGAATCAGAGGTGAGTAGCTCAGAGAAACGGATCATGAGTGCATGATGAACCCGTAGCTGAAAGGTTCAGGAATATCTGTACCCTCAACCAGAAGAGCCAAAAGCAGAACACAAGAAAAATCACGACAGAAATAGGAACTCCTCGCTTTTCACAGGAACCTAGACGGATTTAGAAGTCGAGATCGTATTTAGATACGTTCATTATAGAATCGATTAACTCCTTTCTAGGTTATCTTTACATTTTTAGAAGCTTTTCCAGGATTTAGCAACGGTTTCCAGTATTTAGTAACTTTTCAGACATTTAGAACTTTCCAGATTTACGTAACTTCCAGATTGTTAGGCAGGGTTTTCTAGATTAGTAAGTTCCACTTTAGAAGGTCTTCCATAAAGCATTTTTCCAAAGTAGGCAAGTTTCCACGTTATGCAACATATTCTTATAGTAGTTGCTAACATGTTACAAGTTCATGGGCCTGCACTGTATGTATCAGAATTGTCGCTTTTATAGACATTTTCTGAGATTAGGTTTTCGTTAGTCACCGAACATTGTTTACGGTCTAAAAGTTAAATTTCACAAGTCGGAGCGTCCAGATGATCAGCATGCACAGCCTTATGAACCGGATACCAACCTTAAGTCAAGAAAGGCAACATTGCACTTATGTACGCTTTACACCTTAAGGTTTAGAAACGTTGACCCATGATTAGGCCTTTAATATCTCAGTTTACACTTAATCCGGTTACAATTGATAATCATCACATAAGCATCACAAACTATTCAAGGAGAATTCATGACATCCCTACATCATGTTTACGTCAGATTACACATGTCACATCCGATATCTTGACATTTTGTAGCCATCTAGTTAATAAATATATGGTAGCTAATATAAAACCTTTTAATTTATCTTAATTAAACATGTAATTCACTAGTAATAAATCAGTAACCCATAAGTCCAGCAAGTATCGCAAAGATTACCATTTTAGTTCCCTTTACCATAATTTAAGCCAAAATGAGGTATTGTACATGAATTAGTCCTTACGGTTTCCAAAGATTAAACAAAATAATCCTTAGCAATTTCATATCAAATTTAGGCCCCTCAATTTCCAATATTTCACAATTTATCCTCCACATTAAACTAGTTATGAAACCACCTCAATTAAGCATTAATTTACAAAACAGGCCGCCTCTATTTAATTAGATTTCAAATCAATTACATAATTAACCAAAATGACAATTAAATCAATACTTAAAAATATGCATCTTAGCTGCCTTAGTAGTTATTTTGTCCCATGTTTAAGTCGGTGACTGGTATTTAGAAGAGTTAACACATAAAAGTGGTCCCCGATACTCTCATAAATTACATAAACAACCCCTTAACCATGATATTATTTCAATCAGTGGTTGACGAGGGGAATCAATCATAATCGCGTAATTTTTCCCAAACCCTAAAAATAATTGTATACAATGCATTACATTTATCTTGAACCATAAAATATTATGAAAACCCTAAATTTTGGTCAAGAAACCTTTTCGTACATTGTATCTCTTTTTGCCTGATTTTACGCAGCAATTCCGAGGCAATAGGAGTGGATTTTAAGCCTCAAACAATCGAAACACAGATTTTTACATAGGTGAGCACGTAGTATATCATAGAAGTCTATAAAATCAGATCTCAAATTCACAAAATTCATTGTAGCCGATTTATCCATTTTGCCATGAAATTAGGTTTATTAGATTAATTTCATATGCAATAAACATGCATGATCGAATTTAACATTTAGTATACAGATCATATAGACGTATAGAGAGGTGATAATAAGAAGTGATCCAACGATGGTTAGATCGAGCGTATGGATGTGTCCTTTGGAATTATTCTCGTTGGGTAGGGTTTAGTTTGAGCACAAACAATGCTCCAAGTTGAGATTCCCCGAGTCACTCCACAGCCTTACCCACTATTTTCCCACCTTCTATGAGCTCAAAACACCTTCAAGAAAAAGGTGTAGTCCCTTGGAAAATGTATGTGGACCGCCGATTTGATTTTAGAGGTGTTTTTAGGGTTTACTTTATTTGGAAGATGAGATAGAGCGAGAATTAGTGAGTTAAGATGATTGGACTAGGAATGATGCCGCGTAGGTGAGTGTTGGGGAGCCAAATCTGAAATTTTCACCTGTCGTTATAAGTGTATCTCATGTGTGTATCTCTTTAAATTTCAAGTTTTGTAGCAAACTATTTGGTATGTCATTTCGTGGCCTTATTAAATAATGAGGGGTGAAACGATGCCCCATAACTTGTAGTACAAGTTTTAAATGCATTAAATCCCAGATAGAACAATTGAGACTAATATCATTATGTTAAATTTTCAAGTGATTTGGATTTTAGTTGATTGTATTTAAGCTTCTTTTTAGTTTTTAAATTACAAGGCATTTTGCGTCCATTTTGCAGATTTTAAATTCAGGTATCCTATAAACTTTAGCTCTTATCGGCCTATGCCTTCTTGCACTCCATCTGTTATGACTCTGATGTATTGCCAATGATCCACAATGATTCTACTTTCTTCTGTAGAATCTTGTGCTGAGCACGTATAGAAAGACTTAAATCTAAGGAGATGATGAGTCCTTAGGCAAAGAGTTGATTCCTTAAAACTTGAGTAAACTTAAGGGTATAAAGTGAGAATTCAATAGAGTGAAAGGAGCTAGAAGTATCTTAATTCAAATGAATTTGAGACATGTTGATAGATTAATATACAGCGGATGTGAGCTGTTTTTTGTTAATAAATCTGAGAGTTAGAAACACTTAAAAGAATAACAAAAGCAGAACAGGCTAGAGATGAGCTCTTGCAGATAAAATAAACATATGGTAAGAGTTGAAAAGACATAAAGTTTGCTTCAAACTGTCATAGATCCGATAGCGTTAGTTCAGTGTCAATCTAATAAGGAAAGGTAGTGCAATAGGTCACTGAAGTAGCTCCGTCAAATGAAAAGTGCTTTTGCAGCCACCACGGAAATGAGTTATCCTTCATGTAGTTAAGCAGAAGATATCACCTAGTGAAGTAAACCAGTACATGTACCGTATTACAATAGCTAGGGTTGATGATAAAAAATATGTCTGATGCAACTATCAGTTGAAATTGGTTTGCAGATTAGGAGATGAACAGATTAGAGGCCACACTGAGTGTTAAACAGAAAGAAATTCCTAAAAGTTAATGAGTCTGAGAGTTAAACAGTTAGGTTTCTGCGAACCTGTCTAGGTCAAACTATGTCTAGAAAAGTGTTGGGAGTATAATGAGGTACCTAGACATCACACTGAAGAGTCTTACTAACAAGCCTAGGGTGAAAATCAAAGAAAGTTTCATATAACCTAGTTTCTCAACAAATAAAAAAGTTTAGGGTCAAAGAATTTTCAATTGAAAAAGAAGGGCATGTTATGTAAATGTGGTAGTTTTGAGCAGTCTTATTGCAAATTGTAAGGTCTACCAGAAGACCTGTTGGGAACCAACGGATACAAAGAGTGAAGTCCATCAAAATAGTTTGTCAAAAAGGACTCACTCTCTTCCAAAAGCACAAAGGGTTCCAAGGGAGCAGTGTTAGTTATTGAGTGAGGTACCTGATCCATTATAACTGCGTCAACCACAACAGGCCTTGTCATAATAAAACAACTGGTCCTCACTGCTAATGAGAAAACGTAGACTCTGCTGCCAAGGCAAAAGACTCTGCGGCTGTTCAAAATTCATAAGACAAGGCAATAACAGTGTGGAAATCACTTGTATTGCTGTAAAGGCCTCAGCTTGCTGGACTTGGAACCAAACGTCGAACCATCGGGTCCTTAGTCTAAGTTGTCCAAGCACCACGATGCATCAATGGACCTCACTAAGTATAACTATGTTGAGTGCACAGGCAGGAGTCCGGAGAGGTGTATTTGTCGATGACGAGAAAGAACTGATTGTCTCTCATGTTTTTTATGTGCAGGCAATCTTCAAGCATGGATCTTAGAAGCAGAGAAAGAATTTTTGATTAGTGGTTGCTCTGGACATATGACAGGAACATATCCAACTGTCGAGGGATTTGAGCCAATGGAAATGGTGGGGATGTTGCCTTTGGTAATATGTCAGAGGAAATATAGCTAGGTACTGTACTATACTAAGGGGAAGACAGGAAGTTTGATCTTTGAAAAAGGTGCTCCTTGCGGATGGACTTAATTCAATCTTAGTGTCTCGAAAGTATGTGACAAAAGGAATTTTGTTCTTTTTGCTGATACTGAATGTGTTCTTATCCTTTCTCCTGACTTTAAGTTGCCATGATGGACAATTTGTGAGACACTAAAGAGATTGACTAAGTCGCATCCGCAAGGAGCGACTTTTCAAAATCAAACTTCCTGTTTTATCAGTACCATAACCTATAATCTTCCTCCTTTGACATCATTACCCAAGGCAGACAATATCCACCATTCTCCATTGGCTCAAAATCCTTCAAGTTGGATATGTCTCCTGTCATAGTGTCCAGAGAAACCACTCATCAACCATCCTTTGTCTTTTAGATCAAATCCTGAAGATTGCCATGCAACCATAGAAAAGTAGAGAAAGTCAGTTTCTCTTGTTGATCCCCAAGCCATCACTGACTTGGATCTCCCTGTGCATCAACGATAGGTGTATACCTTAGTGAGGTCCATTGATGCACTGCTGGTGTTGGAAACTTAGATAAAACATTTGATTTTGGTTCCAATCCAGCAACGCTGAGGCCTTACAGCATAAAAGTATTCCAACAAACTGTATTGTGTTATAATTTTGAACGAGCAGCAGAGTCTTTTGCCTTTGCAGCAGGAGTCTAACTTTTGCTATTAGCTATAGGACCAGTTGTTTGGTATACTTGAAAAGGCCTGGGTTTTGAGCAGTTAATAATGGAATCGTATAACACTAGATCTCAATAACACTTCTGCTTGGAACCATTTGTCTTTTGGAAGGAGAGTGAGTCTTTTTGAAAATTTTAGATGATTCAGCTCGTATGGTATTGGTTGTCCAAACATGGTCTTTCTTGTAGACGTTACAAGTTGCAATAAGATGCTGCAAACTACCGACATTTGTGATAACATGCCTTTCTTTTTCAATTGAAATGATTACCCTACGAATTTGTGAGAACAACGTTAGGTTTATGTAGAATTTCTTGATTTCCCCTAGGCTTGTTAGGTAACCTCCTCATGTGATGTCCTAAGGTACCTCATTATACTCAACCACTTTTCCTAGACATATTTATGACCCTAGCACAGGTTTTCAGAAATCCTAACCTGTTATAACTCTTAGACCATTAACTTTAGAATTTGCGTCGGCCTGTATTAAGCACTCGAGTTGGGCTCAATCTGTCCATTCCTCACTATCTGGAAACCCAATCGTTCAATGGTAGGTGCATCAGGAATACTCTTTTATCATCAACCCTAAGCTTATTGTATAGGGTACATTACTGGTTTCTCATAGGTCTTGATATTCTTCTGTGAATCTACGTCATGAAGGAACTTAACTCATTTCACTGGTGGTCAAAAGCACTTTGTCACTTTGAGGAGCTACTTCAGTGGTACCCTATGCCACTACCTTTCCTTTTTAATTTGACATCTGGAATGAGTGATTGATCTATGACAGTGAAGCAACTTTTGTTTTTCAACTCTTACAATTCATAGTGTCGATCTTTATCTGCACAGAGCCTCATCTCGTAGCCTGTTCTGCTTTTGTTAACTTTTCTTTTAAGTGTTTCTTATCTCAGCATTTTTAACAAAAAAGCTCACTCATCCTGTTAATTTAATAATTCTATCAACATTTCAGAATTCCATTTCTTTTAAGATATCTAGTCTCCTTCAAAACAATTTTGAAGTCCTACTTGTTTAAACTTAAGTTATCAAGTTTTAAGAGGACTCAACCTCTTGCCTTAAAGACTACTCATTCCTAGATTTGAAGTTCTGGGTCGGTGTAGTGTCAGCAGCCAATGGGATTTTACCAAAGGAGCACATGTAGAATCATACTTGACTCATTGGATTGCCTCAGAGTCGCAGAACCAGATGATCGAAGAAGCAGTGTGAGGCCATAAGAGCAAAGTTTAATTACCTGAAATTTAAAACTTGCAAAATGGACCAAATGCCTTGTAATTTAAAAAGCGTAAGATGAGGAACAATGCTTAAAAGGTAGAAATAAAAGGTAAAGATCCCCAAATGCACTTTGGATAATTAGAAAATGATGCCGGTATTATTTAATTTTTGTGACATGTTAGATGCATTTAAAACTTTTTTATAGTAATGGTGATGGGCATTGTTTAGACTCATTATTGGGGTATAAGGCCAAGGAAGATGGAAGGTACTAACATGTTACAAACTTGAATTTAAATGAGGACGGTAAACAGTGATATACATTATAGAAGGGAAAAATCAGATTTGTCTCCGCCCAAATTGCACTTTAGGAATGCCGGTCCCATTCCATTCCATAGTCATCCAATTAGTATTATATTTGCGAATTATCTCATTTCCAAAACTTAAGAATAAACCCTAAAACACCTCTTAGAATCGAATCCGGCGGGCACATTAATTTTCCAAGGGTCTACCACCATTTTTCTTGAACGTTGGGTTTTGAATCATGAGGGAAGGTGGGAAAAATAGTGCGGGTAAAGGCGTGTTTAGGTGACGGGAATTCATTGGAGCTTGTTTGTGTCAAATAAAACCACTGACCAGAGAAGTAATAATGTCACAGAGTACAGATCCGTTCATTCCTAACGTCATCTTGTGACTTATTTTATTTTATCACTCTCTGGGATTACTCGGTATATGATCTGTATCAAAATGTTAAATTTCGATCCATGCATTTTAATGGCCATATGAAATTGAATCCTACTATGAAAGCCGTAATTTCATGCGATAAATGATAAATCGGCCTAAATGAATTATTGGTATTTGAGATCTGGATTGTTTATAGATGCCTTCTAATGACGATATGATGCCTACTGTAAAAATTGTGTTTGAATTGGTGTCGTTTGAGGCTTAAAATCCATCTAGTTCTAGATGTGTGTAAAAATCATCAGAAAAGAGATGATGTAGGAAAAAGGTTCTTGACCAAGATATTAAGGGGTGTTTCATAATTATTTATGGTTATATCTACAATGAATGTGTGATATAATAATTATTTAGACGGGTTTGAAAAATTAGGATTATGAATTGGATTTTTGCTCAAAACTTGATTGAAATGATAAATACTGTTTAAGGGGTTGTTTTGTAGATTATGAGTATGGGACCATTTTTGTAACTCTTCTAAATACATGTAGTATTAATGGTGAAAAATAACAATTAAGTACCAAGATGCGATTATTTATGTAAAGTATTGGATTTAAATTGTCATTTTGGTGTAATGTATGTCTAATGTTTGATTTGAATTAATTAAACTAGAGGGGCCTGTTTTGTAATGAATTAGTTAATTGGAGTGTTATCTACATTTTTTAATGTGGAGGTATAGAATTGTTAGAATATGGAAAATTGAGCAGGGCTATAGAAAGGGTTGATATGAAGTTGCTAAGGATTATTTGTTTATTTGGAAACCTAAGGATAATTAGCTGAAAGATACCGTAATTTTGCTTACAATTGAGAGGAAGAAGGTAATGGTATTAGGGACTAAAATGTAATTTTGTGATACGTTGATGGATATGTGGTTAATTGATGTTATTTATGTGATCTCAATGTTAATGTAGATAATTAAAATTTTATAGTAAAGTATTATAGACAGAGGACTAAAAATGTTAGGAAGTATGATGGTGAATGTGGAGATTCGGCGTTGAAACGATGATGTTAGGGACTGATCATGACATTGGTGTGGAATAGTTGTGCATGCTGGTATGTGATATGTATAATTTGGTTTTGTTTTAAGGGGGGGTTGTAAATATGTCAATGGAGGATAATTAAAGGCCCTAATATGGATAACTTTGCTACAACTTAGGTGTAAAGTGTAATAAGTGCATGTTGACTTTCGTTGACTAAGTTGTATGTTATAATGTGATCGTGATCATCTGTGACCTTCGACTTGTGAAATTTACACTTTTAACCTAAAACATTGTTCGGTGACCTAACGAAACGTCCCCTAATCTCAGAAAATGTCTATAAAAGGAAATCTGTAATACATGAGGCCATGAAACTTGATACATGTTACAACTAAACTTATAAATATGTGTTATAAGTGGAAACTTGCCTTACTTTGAAAATTGCTTATTTATGGAAAAACCTTCTAAAAGTGGGAACTTACTAATTCTAGAAACTCTGCTAAAAATCTGGAAAGTTACTAAATCTGGAAGTTACTAAATCTGAAAATTACTAAATAGGAAAGTTGCTAATCTGGAAATCTTCTAAAAATGTAAAGAAACCTAAAAAGGAGTCAATCGATTTATAATGAACTATTAAAATAATACTCGACTTCTATCCGTCTAGGTTTCATGTTGAGAAGAGAGGAGTTCCTATTCCTGTCTAATATTTTTTTGTTATCTGCTTTGTCTTCTGGTTGAGGTACAGATATTCTTGACCTATTCAGTAAGTTTCTCATGATCTCATGATCCGTATTCCTCTATACTCACCTGATTTCTAATCCTCGGTCTCTGAATATCTATTGGTTCATTGATATTATTTTTGTATGAAACTTTTTGAAACATAAATGATGGATATGGACAAACTGTCAGGATATGATTTCTAGTGTATATATGATGTTAGACTATGTTTAATGGAAATTTAATTAACGCTCTTTGCCTAAAACGGTTTAAAGAAATTATCCTTTATGCATCATTATGATTTTCAGATGAACGAAAAAAACCTCTAAATCTGTTTCCTTATGAAAACTTTCCACACTTGTAAAGCCTTAACCATTGAATTGAACCCTGCTACCTTTATTCTGATATTTTCCTTTGTGTTAGGATTCCTATGCAATTGCTGATGATTTCCCTTTCTTGGTTGAACGTTTATCTGCAAGCTACTTACTATCAATTGTATCTGGAACCATTGATATTGAACTATGAAATATAACCCTTATATTTAACACTGTTTTACTCTTATAAACTTAATACCTTTTCAAAGGAATGACTTTCTGATTTTAAACTCATTTTAAAACGGGATGGATTTCTAGTTTAGGCACCTTTGAAGAGTCAACAACTGCTGATTTATTAAAACTGCTATCTGATAAAATCTGGACATATAAATATCTGATATGATCTGTATTAATTATGAACTTTGATTCTTATTCTTGACATTTAAAGTCTTGATATGAAATCTGAACTTTTGTAATTAAGCATTGACCATTCAGTATGAAACCCGGGCTATCACTACGGCATGGGGGTTCAGCCGTGTTCTTTGATGCCCAGTGACATGACTCAGGTGTGGGTGAGTGATTTCTGCAGCACCGGTCCCTTTGATTATGGTCTGCACGTGAAATGGGTGGAGGGCGATGGATGCATCCTAGGTCTGATATCTGTATCTGATATATTATCTTATCTGTGAATTGTAGGCTGTGTGTGCGATACCACGTCCTTGCACAACCCATTGAGGTCACCCTCTGTTTACATCTGTTATTCTGATGCCTCCCCTCTGGATGTGCATATGATTCTGCTACTGATATTATCTGATCTGTTCTGGGGCACTGGTTGAAATACTGAATATGAAACCTAAACTTAAACACTTTATACTGGTACCTCTATATTTACTTTTACATCCTAACTATATATTAAATCCTATACATTACTGTTACGCTTAACCTCTACGTTTATTTCTACCCTTATTTAACTTACTTCATATTTCAACCATGTTACACCTTTCTGAATACTGATCCATATGCAACCATATTCCGTCCTTCTTTTCTTCATATTACTTATTACTTTGTTGTTATATCTGTTCACTGGGCTTTTTAAGCTCAGCCGCGTTTTCTTTCTCCCGCGGCAGGTTTTTAGAAGGAAGTCGGGTTATGAGTGGAGAGTACATTGGACTTAGAAGACCACACTATTGATAGCTTTTGGATTATTAGGAGTTCTGGCATCTTACGACTTAGCATTTATTATTGTTCTCATTTTTGTAACCTTGTATTTCAGATTATTCTTTTGTAACCTTTGAAATTCTTTTGTGTTACTTATGTTGTATGTCTGTATACGCTTTGATATGTCACCATAATGTGGCACTTTAGCCCTTGTCGGGTTGGGGTGTTACAAAAGTTATGCCATGTAGTCTTCACTTCAGCAATGAGACCTTGATGTGGTTCTTCTCCAGCCATGTCACTCCAGTCATAGTCACCTAACCCATCACAAGACACCAAAGCAGTAGAAGGCTTTGACTCAGTATCAGTCTTCTTGGGAATTTCTACTATCTTCTTTGGAGCTCTGCATTCCCTGGCAAAGTGCCCCTTCCTATTGCAGTTGTAGCACTCCATCAAGGATTTGTCAAATCCCATGTTACCCTGAGGCTTGTACTTAAGCTGTTTACCAGTTCTCTTCAAGAACCTTCTTGCTCTCAAGGTTAACATAGCCATCTGCCACTTCAAATCAATCTTTTCAAGAGCATCAGGATCAATATGATCAGCATCCTGATTTAAAACTTGAGTACCTGTAGTAAGATCAGCCAAGAAAGCACAAATAGCAGCATCACTCATATTATCACTGTTGTTAGAACCAGCAGCAGAGTTGCTAGTGCTAGCAGCAAATACACCATAAGCAGCAGAGTGAGTGTATGAAGAGTTAGAAGTTTTGGAAGACACAAAAGCTATATTCTGAGCTGCAGTAGATGAAGTAGATGAATTAGATGAGAGGTTCATCTCAGATTCATATACTTTCAAGTTGTTGTATAGATTATCCAAGCTCATTGTTTCAAAATCAGCTTTGTTTCTCCACACAACTGTATGCATGCTCCATTCTGGTGCAAGGCTTCTGAGAAACTTGAGGTTAATATCTTCTTCAAGAACTGTGTAGCCCACAAGCTTCAAGCGACTTATAAGTTTTTGAAGCCTGTTATAAGTACCATCAAGATTCTCTCCACTTAAAGCAGTGAAGTTTTCAAACTGATGCTTTAAGACTTCTTCCTTGACTTTCTAGTAGCATCATTGCCACCAAACCTTGTCTCAACAGCATCCATAAGAGTTTTAACAGTTTCACAGTGTTCAAAATCAAGCTGATACTCATTAGGTATCCCCATCATAAGAATACTGTGAGTCTTGATCTCCAGCTTCCTTAGATCTTCATCTTCCTTGCTTTTGATGAGTAACTCCTTCCCATCGACAACCTTAGGGAACTTGTCACCTTCCAGAACTACATTCCACATCTTGTAGTCAATCATGCGCATGTATTGTTTGATGCGCATCTTCCAAAGCTCATATTCTCCTTGCTTGAGCATTGGTACCTTGGAGGCAGTAACCATATGTGTGTCATCACCCATGGCTTCAGTTGAGGTTATGAACAGAGTATACGAGTACTTGAGTTCTTCTTGATCATAGCTTCTAGATCACAAGCTCTGATATCACTTGTTGATCCCAGTTGAGCAAACGATCTTGTATAGAAGCTGACTTATATTGTAACTTAAACAACACGCGGAATATATTGTTTAACTTAAGATGAACACAAGAACAATTGATTTCACACTTAAACACTTCAATATATTAAATACGAGCACTCTTACAATGCTAGGGTTTTACAACCTTGAAGTGATTCGACTTTTCTAAGACACGTACATACTCTAACCCTAGGGATCTCCTTTTATAGACAAGGAACCCTACACGGTTTTACAAATACTTCTTACACAAACAAACGATATTCTAAACCTATAGAATATTTAATACAATCATTACTATAATTACAAGACTCATTCCTATAATAAACTCTGAGCAGCAGAGTCTTGCAATTTTCTTCAGTAGCACTTTCACACTAGCAGTAGAGTCATCTTCCAGCAGCAGATTGACATTATTTAGAAGCAGAGTTCCTAAAACCCAACAAAATTTTAACTTAGAGTTGAGCAACGGAAACGAGACTAAATGATAAATTTAACTTTTGATCATTTAAATAAAGAGTACAAAGCATGGCATGAATTATAGATCAAGGTTGATCTATGCGGGAATTCCTAAGTATTGCAAGATTCAGTGGGAGGTGTCAAGATCATTAAACAAGACGTACTTTGCACAGAAGAGCAAAATAGTCTGGCACAAGGAACGTATTGATCTTGAGTTGTTGCGGAACAATTAAAGAAGCCATGTGACTGAAAAGATTTGAAGTCAAGGACTACAAATCAGGGAACACACAACTATATCGCGGTTCAAGGAGGCTTGTACTAAAATTCTCAGGGACTTAGGAAAATCAGTAGCAAGGAGTCACGGTTCTTAATTGTTAGTATAATTCCATTTTAACTAATAAAGTAAAATGAATTCCATCATTGAATACTAAGATGAGTATGTCACGAATTTAGCTAAGTCTATCATCCAGTAATACTAAATTCGTTCGTACCAAAACTCACTTAGATTCATTAACAGTAAGCCAAGGTATAGTAAGTGAGGCTCAAGGGTTCTCCTGAAGAGAATCGTCAGGAAATTTTATAAAGTAGTGATTTACTCATATCACTTCCTGATATGAGCTAAATAATCGCCCAAGAATCAAGATAATGTCACATACTCGTACAAATCGATGAGACATTACGAGTAGATTCTACTTACTGTATTTTGAATCCATGAATGAAAGACATTTCATTTTAACGGAGTCCTTAGCTGATTATCATGGAGGGATACCAAGATAATGTTGTACAACTATTATGAAACGAGAAACATTTTGGCGAAGATGGCGTGTTAGGTTAAGCAACTGGCCTAATTGTCTTGGACAAAGATTTGAACATAAAATAGCACCAGACACTCACTGAAAAATATCAATGATCATTCTAACCCAGTGGTGATCAGTGAGAATGTCTTCCCGTTGACTCAGGAGAGAACCTCAATAGCTTACTTCGAAATTTGGTATTAAGACCAACCGAAGAAAGCGCTTTAATCACTGATGCAGTCTCAGTAATTAAGGTAGTTGAGCAACATCAGGGACACTGAGATATGACAAATGTCTCTATATCCCTGATGGCCTTTCTCTCATTGACAATGACCACCTCACCAACTACCAATATAACTGATCATGAAGTTGTGGTGATCAGCATGACTTCATCAATACTCAGTGATTCAGATACATAAGGAACCTATGAAGATCAAGCCATAAATATCGCCAAAAGAGTTGTGCAAATTCACCAAGTGCTGATCAGCTAATTTGCACAAGAAAACTCTAGTTCAAGACCAGAGATCCTTGATTACATCTCAGCTCCCTGAATCAAGACCAAGGTACTTAGGTGAGTCAATAGAGTTTAAGCAGGAAAACTCTTGGGAAAATAAAAATATGTTCCTTCCCAAGAACAAAAGAAGTTCATGGGAACTTGGTGCTTTCAGCTCTAGAAAACCAAAAGGACATCAAGGCTAGATGTCTAAGCACGTTCCTATCTACGAACAGTTGGCAAGATCACTATTCCCACGTGAAGCAACAGTAATCTCACTACTATATAATCCCATTCCAACCAACCAAGAATGTGCGCATTCAATAGAGTAAGTAGTGAGAATATCTTAGCATAATTAGAGTGTTAGTATTCTCAGCACACTAAGAACCCAAGCCTAGCTTGCTTCTCAGTGTCTCTTAATTTTTCTGTCGCCGGGGATAGCCGTCTGCAACTATCCTCATTGAAAAGCCAACCAAGTCATTAGTGTTTCAAAGTGGGTTCTTGAATAACCTTGTAATTCCGCCATTTCATGAATCATAAACTCGTTATATTTTCCATGTCCAAACGCCACGTGTTTATGTTTATCTTGTCTATTCATGAGTTGTTCAAGTCAAACCGGACCAACATAGCGAGTTTCATATGCATTTGCAGCGTCAAATGTTGGATGTGACCATGATCGAGAAGCAACCACATGGATCATAGTAAATGGCGTTCTATGATTGTGACAGACTATCCAAATGACATGAGAATGTAGATTTCTTGACTTTGTTTTCACAGAGCTTAGATCTAGTTTCCAGTTACTGCGTAAAAGCGTAACATTGTGTGCTAACGCCAAGTTCAGTGGGAAGTAAGGAATAATGGATTATTGGACAAGATGGCAATTTGCAGCTCCAAGTTGAAATAGACTGGAGAGAATGATATTTTTCCTGGCTTCTTGTGTGCTATGATTTGAGGAGATTCTGGTTGTACGACAAAAGTGCCTAAAGCACTGTAGGAGTTCAAATCATACACAAGAACAAGAAAGGATGAAAGTATCTTGAGGTTAAGATATTCATGCTAGGTACTTTCCAAAAATACAACAAAGTGAGAAGGGATACAGTCATATACCCTGGCTCAACTTGAAGTTTGAGACAGGCTTAAACCTGAAGTTTAAGCAGGACTTAACTGGGCGTAGCTAACGATGGTAATATCACTACACAGGTATTGAATCGGTTTCAGTGCGTGAGGTACTGTAATGTCTTGCGCGGGACCTCTTGGTACAGTGAAAGAAGTTCACGCATTGTTGTGTTTCCACAAGTGGGAGTCTGAAAGGATATATGTGTGTAAACAACACAACAAGCTTTCACAACTTATCTTCACGAAAATGTCGAAGGCCACATTGATGCACAATAAACTGAACAAGCAAGCGGAAGTAAGAAACGGGTATACATAATTAAATGAAAGAACTGAGGAAATGAAAATACGCAGTTATTTTCATTAAAGGGTTAAACGGTTATAACTCGAAACATAAATTTATTAAGGGATATATATTAAGGGGTAATTCATGACAATAAGAAAAATGAACAACCCCTAAGGGTTGTTTGTGTATCGTTCGACCGACCCAAAGAGAAGGGGAGCTATTTGTTTCCTAAAAAAACACCAATAATTTTCCTACAAATATTCTAGATCCTTCCTAGCTTTCCTATAAATACAAAGGGACCTTTAAGGATCCTCATAACTCACACACTAACCCTAAAGTCTCCACTCTCCTACTCTTAAACCCATGATCCGCGATCAAGGGTTTTCCAAACCTAAAACCGATCGCCAAACATCTCTAATCATTCCAAAGTTGATTTAGGCTTTACCCGGTGTTTTGTATCTCGCCTAACTTTCTTACGTTCGAGCTCTACTCTACTTGTGCAGTATCGGTGGATACCTGACGCAACACGAAGTTAGGTTTTCTCTCGAAAACCCTAACTTGGTTGATCCGGTCAAAGGTAGGGCTGCAATCGAGTCAAGCCGAGCTCGAGCTTGACAAAGATTGAGCTTGGGTCAAAACAAAAATAGTAGGCTTGAACTTGGCTTGATAGCTCATCAAGGTTTAATCATCCAGGCTTGAGCTTGGCTTGAGTAGATTTCGAACAAAGCTTGAGCTTGGCTTGAAAAGCTTGAATGTATACAAAAATATTTTGTTTAATAGCCAAAGTCACCAATAAATATATTTATAAAGTAAAACAAACTAAAACCATATTTGAAAACCAAATCATATTGATTTAACAGTAATAAAACCAAGAATAACATTCTCGTACCCAAGTCGAACATTATAATGAACATAAGCCAAAGTGCTAAACAAGGTTCTAATGTCTAAATATTTCTATAAATAAGGTTCTCGTACCCAACTCGTTACAGTAGTACATCTTTTAAATCTTTGTTTTAGGTAAATGGTTTATTTTTCTCCATATAGATGATATTCAAACACATGGTATAAATAATATGATTAGTTTTTGTTGATGTTAACTGATGATGTATAGTCTACACCGGGTCACGGACCCGATTAGTAAACAATACAAATACTTAAGCCCGCTACGCGCGGCCCAGCTTCATATCGGTTGGACTACCAACCGGATGGCTTCGGCCCATAAGGCCCAAGCCCAAAACGTATTTATGGAACGGATAAAGGGATATCTTCTAAATAAGGAAGATATTCACTAGCGATATCCGATATCTGTGGATACGCCGTAGAGTAAGGAACAAGTAACCTTATCGGTTACATGCCTATAAATAGAGGGAACCCTAACCCTCGCAAAGGTACGATTTTATAAAGCAACCCTAACTCTTCTCACAACCCTAAAACTACGATTACTTACTCTCACGCCGGAGGATAATCGGGGGAAACAATCCCTCGATAAGCCTAACGGTGTTTGTTTCTTTCTTAGTGCGCAGGTCTCAAGCAATATCAAGCAATTGATACGAAGGANATGATGGTAATATCACTATACAGGTATTGAATCGGTTCAGTGCGTGAGGTACTGCAATGTCTTGCTCGGGACCTCTTGGTACAGTGAAAGAAGTTCACGCATTGTTGTGTTTCCACAAGTGGGAGTCTGAAAGGATATATGTGTGTAAACAACACAACAAGCTTTCACAACTTATCTTCATGAAAATGTCGAAGGCCACATTGATGCACAATAAATTGAACAAGCAAGCGGAAGTAAGAAACGAGTATACATAATTAAATGAAAGAACTGAGGAAATGAAAATACGCAGTTATTAGGGTTAAACGGTTATAACTCGAAACATAAATTTATTAAGGGATATATATTAAGGGGTAATTCATGACAATAAGAAAAATGAACAACCCCTAAGGGTTGTTTGTGTTTCGTTCGACCGACCCAAAGAGAAGGGGAGCTATTTGTTTCCTAAACAAACACCAATAATTGTCCTACAAATATTCTAGATCCTTCCTAGCTTTCCTATAAATACAAAGGGACCTTGAAGGATCCTCATAACTCACACACTAACCCTAAAGTCTCCCCTCTCCTACTCTTAAACCCATGATCCGCGATCAAGGGTTTTCCAAACCTAAAACCGATCGCCAAACATCCCTAATCGATCCAAAGTTGATTTAGGCTTTACCCGGTGTTTTGTATCTCGCCTAACTTTCTTACGTTCGAGCTCTACTCTACTTGTGCAGTATCGGTGGATACCTGACGCAACCCGAAGTTAGGTTTTCTCTCGAAAACCCTAACTTGGTTGATCCGGTCAAAGGTAGGGCTGCAATCGAGTCAAGCCGAGCTCGAGCTTGACAAGGCTTGAGCTTGGGTCAAAACAAATAGTAGGCTTGAACTTGGCTTGATAGCTCGTCAAGGTTTAATCATCTAGGCTTGAGCTTGGCTTGAGTAGATTTCGAACAAAGCTTGAGCTTGGCTTGAAAAGCTTGAATGTATACAAAAATATTTTGTTTGATAGCCAAAGTCACCAATAAATATATTTATAAAGTAAAACAAACTAAAACCATATTTGAAAACCAAATTATATTGATTTAACAGTAATAAAACCAAGAATAACATTCTCGTACCCAAGTCGAACATTATAATGAACATAAGCCAAAGTGCTAAACAAGGTTCTAATGTCTAAATATTTCTATAAATAAGGTTCTCATACCCAACTCGTTACAGTAGTACATCTTTTAAATCTTTATTTTAGATAAATGGTTTATTTTTCTCCATATAGACGATATTCAAACACATGGTATAAATATCGATTATACTATAAATATGATTAGTTTTTGTTGATATTAACACTTAACATTATCAAATAAAAGTTGTTGATAAGTAAACTTACAAATTTTATCAACAACTTTTTCTGGAAAAACAAAAAGAGAAGCTTACTTGGTTGTTGTATGATCGGAGAAGAGACAAGAGACGCTAGAATACAAGTTGTTAGATTACTTAGGGTAAAAAGTCCTTCTAGAATACATTATTCATTTATTTATGGAATAAGTCCTTAAAATTAGGGCAATACTCAAATTAGCCCTTAAATACTTATATAAATTTGTTATGAAAATTTATATATTAAAGCTAGAAAAAGCTTGATAAGAGCTCGAGCCGAGCTATCAAAAGCTTGAGCTTGACTCGTTATATGTTTCGAGCTAATTTTTGGGCTTGAGCTTGATAAAAGCTTGGCTTGATCGAGTCAATCTTGACCTCGAGCTCGAGTTACTTGATAAAAGCTTGACTTGATTGCAGCCCTAGTCAAAGAGACGGTGAAGCCACGCAGCAGATTGATTCAGGAGCTTACGCAAGCAGGATAACAAGTAAGTCTTCTATAAACACCCTTCTTATGTGTTTAGGATTACGTTACATCAATGGTTAGGTTAAGATCTTAGGGTTAGCATGGCCATGTTATCTGTTTTATTTGGCTGTGCCTGTTTTATTGGCCATGCAGGTGACACCAAAACCCTACATCTGCAACCCCAAACCCTGAGATAGTTTAGGTTAGGTTTTCGTTTAGTCCAAAGTTCATAAAGGGGTAATCTTATTCCTTTTATTAGAAACCCTGTTTAATAAATAACAAGTAGTTAACATAGCTTCACCCTAGAACCTTTGACTCAGCTCTGAATAAGACAATATGGAATTAACCATTTCTTTCATCACCTTGTTTTTCCTTTTAGAGGTACCATTTTGTTGTGGGGTATATGGAGAATTTGTTTTATGGATTATACCAACAGACTGAAAATATAAAGTATCTATATATTCACCTCCCCTATCAGTCCTGTATCTTTTGATTAGGGCTCCTTGTTGCAATTCCACTTCAGTTTTACACACTTTAAATTTATAATGCTTCATCTTTAGTATGTAACAAATATACATAACAAAACCTATAAAGTATAAACATCATCAATAAAAGTCATAAAGTATTTCTTATTCCTCAATGAGGGAGTGACATGCAAATCGGATAAGTCACTATGTATCAGCTCAAAACTTCAGTTTGACATTATAATTTGAAATGGTTTCTTAGTGATTTTGGTCACCATGTAAGTCTTACTGTTCATATCTAATTCGGACAGGCTTTACGATGCTTAATAGAAATTAACTAGATAGAGATTTATATTTTTGAGGCAATTTCATATCTCCTATCCTAAACATGAAACTGTCATATATACCCAAATTATGCTTTAAAAGTATTGTACATAATGCATTCAATGGTTGTATTATAGGTATATATGAAATTAATGATGAAAAGAGAGTGATATATGAAATTCTCCTTACATTTTAATAACCAATTGTATTATTGAAAGTGGATAATATACAATACTAGCCTAAGGCCCGGCCGTTGGCCGGCTAGCTAAAAGTTTTATTATTAAACATAAATATGTACTACAAACAAGATGTAAAAATGTAATACGCTAAATGTGTAATGATGAAAGATAAATAATGTAACATAAATAACGTTGAGTGCATTGTTTAAAATATAAAAAGATAATTAAAAACTGGAAAATTTAAAGTCGATGAAGGACTTCTTTGTACACGACGTTGGTTGTGTGATTGCAATGGTTGCCATCCTTGTCACAACATAAGACTTTAAGGCCCTTCTTGCTATTTACCCTAGATACGGCTACATATACTTGTCCATGTGAAAAAACAGGTCATTCACCTTAAATAATGTTTGCCATTGACTTTTGTTAATTGTTATGTCAAAACAAATAGATATCGGAAATTGTCTCATGTTAAAAGGGATCTTCTTATCGGATGAGCTAATATTCATGTGAATACGAGGAATAGCGACAACTGTCTCTAATTTACCACCGGCTATTATCTTTGCCTCAATGTTATCGACCCTCATTCTAACTATTTGTAACCTTGTACTATAAAGAATTATGCAAGATAAAATTAGTAACATAGTTTTTATATAAAATTAATATAATGTTCACAATAACAATAAGTTTTTGAATCATAATCATTAAAAAAATAAAAAAAATAATAAAAAAAAAGATACATGTCCATTATAGTTTCTTTATAAAGCCCACGCGATTTTTCCTGTTGCACCAAATCTTGTGTATGTTCCAAGTAGTTCAGATCAGATCCATTTGCATCATAGTGAATCATCTTTTTCCATGCTTTGAGCTCCAACATTCATGTATGGTTTTCCCTGCTGCAATAAACCATCTTATTGCAATAAGTAATCAGTTAAGTTTGTTATGAAAGTCAATGAACAACGGTATAATAGTTTCATTCCATAACATAATAGAATTAGTAAAAATGCTTTTTCAATATTTGACTTGAGCATCAAGCAACATATAGTAATAATGAATTGTATTCCCATTAATTAAACATACTTATGAAACAACAATGTATCATGTTCATTCACACCTATAACGAAGAAAAAACAATGTTACTAAATAACTTGCACCTTTAGTATGGAGAAAACTTGTAATTTATAAGCAGTAGCTACCAATAAGAATCCATTCATTCCATTACTTATGAAAGTCTCTAAACAGTTCTTTTGTGCTTGATGACATTATCTTGTAACTTTTGCAAGATCAATGATACTTTGTGTATTACATGTGAATTGATCCCATTTCAATAAATCAAATGTATCCAAAGTGTTTCCACACTCGATTTCTTTTTTGTACCCTTACTAATAAGTAATAATAATAACAAACCTTTGTTTGTGTTCAAGCTGTATCAAACAATATGTTTATCATTGTTTGTGTTCAGGTTGTATTAAAACCTAAGTAAAAGTGAATCTCCTAACTACGTTAGGATAAGAAAGCAGGAGCAAGTGAATGTGAATGAAAAAGAAGTGAAGGAGTAGAATATGTTTTTTACAAAATCATTATGTAAACAACAATTAGGGGTCCTGCTCTTATAGTTCTAATAAACAATTTTACTTAGAACAAACTTTATATATTCTACTAAACTGATTCTCATTTAGTTACTTTCATATTCAAATTACTAAATTTGAAAGTTTCTTAACCAATATACCCTCTCATCTTGACATTTATGTTTTATAGTAATATAGACTTTCAAGATGAAAGGGTACATTGGCTAAGACATCATTGCCTTTAATTTTTATATACTCCACAATACATTAACTAATGCATATTTGAGCATTCACATTAAAATAAAGCATACGTACCTCCTTATGTAGCATGAGAATTTTTCCTTCACATTAAGATGTCTAATCGAACATACTTTATGCAGATATGATACACTCTTCCTCAACGTATACATGTTGACATCTGCATATATTTAAAACAAATATTCAGCCTGCATATAGCTTCTACCTTCTAGATATGCCTTCACCTCAAGTGTCCATCGAAATAAAAACGAATTACCTGTTTAAAAAAAATAGATTGTTGCCTATCAACCACCATTTGATATATGTTTGAGTGTCTTGCATACCACATTCGCGTAAACCAACTTTAGTCCCTTTGGTGAGCTTGGACAACTTTCAACCTGCATTACCAGTTTGACCCATTTCCCTTTTTGAAAAAGGTGATAAGTTTGACCCGTTTGGAATAAAAAAAACTTCCAACATTGACGTAGTACCAAAACAGAATTAGGGTGTTTGGGATTGCATACCAAAACTGAGCAGAACATAGATTGTCCCACACATAATTCTTGAAAATATTGCCTCATTTGGATCAGCGAATCTGTTTATGGAAATCCTGGGGGATGTTTGGGCTTGCCTACAGAATTATGTATTTGCTCGATGTTTTTAAAAGTAAAAAATTTGGAATAAGAATCCTCAAGCACGTTTTCAAAACAACTACTTTCAGTAACAAAATATCGAATTCAATAACTTGATACATCAAATTGCATAGTTGGAATAGCTTATTTCAATAATTATTAATCATTAAGCTCATAAACGGTTCTATATAAGCAATAAATATGCAAAATATCTAACATTTAGGTAAGCAATTCGATGTCCTTTTTAATGCATGTCGTAGATAACTATATAAAAGTTGTAACGATAGAACTATACAAAGCGTTATATGCAAGATAGAGAACCTCACAAACACTGTATGGAGGAGCGTCAATAGGTCTCGAGGGCAGCACCAAAGAGATGACTACGATATAACAAATAATAAAAAAAATTAGCATATTGATTTTATTTGCATAAATACTTAAACCATAGTGGCACGATGAAAACCTTGAAGTAGCCAACTTCATAAACCTTGAAGAAAAAGATACAAAAGTTAAAGATTAAAACATCATCTATAACAAACAATATTTAGGAACAATTATAAATTAAAAAGTATAATAAGACGACATTGTATTAAGTAACAAACTTGTTTACACCTTCAAAATAAACTTGATTCTAATAAAGTTTCAAAATGATATTGGTCATACAGTTTTTAGTGGAAAAGATTACATTCAAATGATAAGATGAAATACATTATAAATCGCTTTATATTACCTTCAATTTTCGATCACCATCAGCTCTCGAATGTTGTACACAAAGCTTTCCATTTCCTTTAAAGTTGACCGTCTATTTGTCTTTCACCCCTATATCAAATTCACACAGTAACGTAGTCATTCATTCAATGTTAGCACAATAAGTGAAACATAAATCCTTTTAAACCATATATCAAATTCACACAGTAACATATATATTCTAGTCAATAGCACGATGTATAAAATCATCAATCAATAGCATGAAAAAACATAAGAGGAACAAAAATGTCTTTTTGCAATACTATAATGAAGCAAAAAAAAAGTCATGTATCAGTTTTGTTACGCAGGTACAAAAGAAGGAGCTCATAAGAATAAGAATATGTTATGTAGTAATATGTAGAAGTCTAACCTTTACTACGTAACATATTCTTATTCTCCTCGTATCTAATCATATGTTCCATCATGAAACTTGCTCTCATCGTATCTAATTTTGAGCTCCCTTTTCAGCGTTTAGACTTCATACACATGTCTAATACCTACATTTCATTTTCAAGTATGCTATTTTCATGTTGTAGAGCTATTCTTCAACTGTCAATTTCAGGTATGCTATTTGAAGGTAAAATTCAAGGTATGCTATTTGAAGGTAAAATTCAAAACCTGAAACATGTTCTGAAGGTACAATCTCGGTACTCATACGATAAAATGCAGCATATCAGATGGCATACATATTCACTTTTGAATGCCATATCAGACATATATATATACTCAGAATTAAAAAATTACAAAAAATTCTACAAACTTCCCTCTAAGAGAAATTTCATCAAACACATGGCACCTAACATTTTTTTCAACAAATCTAAGCGAATTACCTCCAATAGATGATTCCTTCATACACGATTTTAATCCTATATTCAAGAAAATATAAGAGTTATTGAAACAATCTAAAATTACCAATCATTAAACAGAAAACATATTTTTTTTCCAATCATCAAAATCAATCAGTGATATATTGAGAAGTAAAAGATTAAAAAAACACACCTTTTTGCATATGGAGACTTGATATCAATGATGCATCTTCGTTTTTTGATTTGTGATAATACAAAGACATAGTGATTGATTTATTCACAATTACTAATACTATTATTGTGATAACTGATTTGTGTATAACTATCAGATCATGATAACTAATATTGGGCATGAATTGATTTGGGGGTGATTTGATTTAGGGGTTGAATGTTTCGGTTATATTTGTGTTTTAGGGGATGAATGATTTGGGGAGAATCAGTATTAGGTTA
>LBNU01021958.1:25003-60063 GCA_014162995.1 Artemisia annua
TTAAATTAATTCTTATAGACATTTACTGTTAATTTAGCATATATTAGATGTGGCAATTCTCACACAATGATGCATCTCTGATAAGTGAAACAGGAAAACTAAAACTGAATATCAATTAGCTAAACAAGACGTGGATCAACAATGTGAATTTAGTTGTGAAGAAAGGGAGAACTTTGGACAAAAAAGTGTTCTAGGTTGACCAAACCCGACTTGTAGAATGAATTTTCCCTTTTTGATCTGTTACGCACCCCTTGTGACCCGCCCATTGTGCTAAATCCAGATGAAGGTAGTTACAGTTAAAGAAAGGCATAGATCAGTCATTGCCCACAAAAGGTCAAAGATGACTATATTCACAGAAATAATGTGTAAGTTTGACCAATACTAGAATATGCTAGATATCAAAACTGTGCAAAAAAGTTACACAATCTCATATCACTTGTTAAAGGTTATACCAAAGATTCAAAGCTATAATACTTAACCAAGTTCATATTAAACTATATTTGACACTATACAGTGGCGTTGAATGTTACTTTAATGGTTAATGAATACCAAATTAGAGGTGGCAAATTATGCACGATGGGTAATAAACTAATAACAAGTTCTTCTTGAAAAAAATGTATTTAGTGTGGGTTTTAGCTGCTCTTAAGGTCAGATCAACATATTGTCTAAAAACAAAAAGATTGGGTCATTTAATGTATATAAATAAGTGGGTCACTTTATAAAGCCCACTATTTCTTTTGTGAAACAGCATAAATTATAACCTTACACACACCCTCACGCTTAAGCAAATCATTTAAACAATAACTGAAATATGAGAAACACATACCTCCCAGAACCAGCATATCTGGGGATCAGTTTCTTCATATCCTCGATACTCCGTATGTGCTTTCCAGACTTCTAAAGAGATATCACATTGGCTCCCACATAGCATCAAATCCAGATCTTCATGCTCCAACGCTCTAAAACACATTTTCGTTGTTCTCTCTTCACCAACAATGTCAGTAAATCCTTTAACAAAATGAGTCATCTGTTCCAAAGTAGATGTCATGAAACGGTACTGAACAAGCAGATCAATATACTCTTTTCTATTGGTGCTATCTACCAACATATTTTGTCCACCAGGACAAAGCTCTGTAGCTATCCTAAATGCTTGTTCTTCTTGCCAAACAAAATATAACTCAAGGACATTTTTATCCACCTCAGATTCATCCATTTCCAATATGTCGTGCCAGCTACTATACAACTGTGGCTCGGCATCCTTAATGTCTTCTAAGGAGACTTTTTTCCCCGCCAATTGCAACAAGAAAGAATGGTCAAATGTAATACCAACATGTATCTTCCGCATTAGAGCTAAGGCGATAACCCTGCCCGCGAAAATATAATATTGAAGGTTTACAGGGTTTGCCTTGGATGCTGCAGTGATGGACAAGAACAGAAAAATAATTCATTTTAATAGCAATTCAAATCAAATCTTTTTCCAAAATAAAATTCTCAATAATAAATAAACCGTAATTTATATCTATGTCGTAACAGCAGGAATATAATTGCGTACCCCTAATATCATGAAATATTGGTTTTAAAAAAGTAAATAATACAAACCATATTCTTTTTATAACAGTTCCAGATGGTCAACCCAAACAATGATTCAGTAAAGCCACATGTTACTGGAGTTGCACAAGAAAGACAAAAATCATATATGTTGGAACAAAACTTACCAGGATTTAAAAAGAATCTTCTACCGTCATTTGGGCAAGCGATAAACAAACCATTTTTAGGATTGAAGATCTCCTGACACACTAAGAAAAACCATTCACGCATCACACCAAATCCTGTTGCTTCCTCATTCATGAACTCTATATATAATCCAGCACGCAAGAAGTCAAGTTGTGCATGTGTGATACTTTCAAAAGAGTCAGCCAACAAATTTGATCTATTAATAAGCATCATGTGGACCTCAAAAGCATTATCATGCACATCTGGAAGCATTAACATTACCAAATGCCTCCTAGAGGAAAAGTCAATAAGTTCCTTATGTTCAATGATCCATTCATAATCCTCACCCTTTTTGGCATATCTAGGAATCAGATGACACAGTGAAAGCTTGTTGTGCCTCAAATTAGTCCAGAAGTACTCTTCGGCACCTCCAAAAAGTTTCGAAACATCATGAAATTCCTTCAATAATTTGAAAAATTCCTTCCATCCACTACATTCTGTATTATCCAAAACCATCTCTTCCATTGTGTCAAGGCACATTAGCAATTTGATCAACAAATCATGAAACACCACAAAAAGAAATTTGATTTTGTTAGCTGGGTCATCAAATGTGCTACTTGATGAATTTAAATGCACCTGTTCTTCAACTTCTGCCTTCAACGGCTGCAAAAAAGTCACAAAATCCTTTACAGCGGTTGACGAAGGCCCAAAATTATTCATAGGCTCCATACAGCAAACAAGACCCAGAGACATGTTATTCACTTGCTCAGTAGCATAAGGAAACATATTGTCATTACAACCACCATCAAAGTTGTTATCTTGCTTCATAATCTTGGCTAGACTACTTCGGCACAATTTGTATAGAGGATCATTAATTAAAGCAGCTTTACGAAACAACTTACAGAACTCAAAAGCTAAAGGTGCTAACTGCAAAGATATAGGTTGCGGCAAAGTACAAGTAATAGTGTTGATAAGGTGTTTAACCGAAATTTCAGCAAAATATTTGATCCCTCTATCTGGCCTCATGTAGAGCATTACAAGATATTCAGGAGCACCAGAAGATGTAAACATATCCACGTGAGATGCAGCAAGACCAACATCATCTTTTGGAATCATCTTTACAAAATCCATCAACTTCATTTTCACCAACATCGAACAAATCCCTGCTCCATCTTTAGACAACCTGAAAATTTCTGAAGCCAAATCATTTGTCCAAGTTTCAACGTAATTCCCCTTCTGAACTTGCAAATACAATTCGGACTTATTGGTGATCATACATTCGGACAAACTCTCCTCTTCTTTAAGAAATCTACCATCAAACATTAGACGTTGCTCGGTCGCAGGAATTCCAATGAGCGATTGGATTTTTTCAAGAATTGAATGCACTTTATCTTCCGGCTTTCCATAAAAGACTAAGCTTTTATATCTCTTACATATTGGCATTACATGAACGAAGTATCGGAAGAAATTCGGATCTTGAGCAGAACTAATTTGATTGGAAAAAATGGAAGAAGGGGAATTAGCGTAAGAATGTTCTTCCCCCATGAAGATGGAGGCTAAGTTGGATCAAGAAAGATGATCGAAAACGTAATCTTGGAAGAGGTTGTGTTGGATTATTAACTCGAAGGGAAAAGATGGAAAGTATGTTCGATCGGCGGTGTTCTAAGGTCCACTAGGGTTCAGCGGAGCAAAACGTTGTGAATAGAGAGGTGTCAGAAATTTTGTGAAAGAGGAAATAATCCGTAAAATCGGCAACCAATATCATGAAAGGTGATGGCATTTATCATGTGATAAATGCTACTACCATCAACTCATAATTACAAATTCGAGACTTCAAACAATATCGAATAGTGACAAACACCTAAAATAAATCCGGATATAATAAACGGGATTTTGAATATCAATATATTGTTTTTTATTAATATTGTATATAGAATTTAAATATAAACAAAATCCAACATTATTTCGACAATCTTTATTTAAACAACGCACCTCTTTCATTCATTTTTGGTAAAATGATCTTAATCTTTTATACAACCTACATGAAATGACGCAAAATATTATACATTTAAAATCAGCCTATTTTTCAAATCCTATATTATCTTTTACAAAAATAGCAACTTTCTTCTACTTAATGTAACGCCTTCTCGGGGTACTTTAGATTTCATTACTAAATATAAAGACCTGAATGTAATGTACACATTTTGTGGATATCGTGATTATTCACTAGAACAATAACCTTCTCTATTAAGAACAAAAAACTGATTTGTTATTTAAATCATTCATTTTGATGAATCAGTGGGAGCATATGGGTCTCGTCGCTAATGATGATACAACATCAGTGGATCATGCTGATACCACCATCTAATAAAATGTTAAATTGTTATGTTTTTTGAACTTTGATCAACCTAATACGGTATGACTATATGATGCAAGTGACGTCAGAGTAGAAAACCAGCATGAACAGTGCAATGCTTCCATGCAACTCTTGATCAAATACATCATAGTATGACTATGACATTTAGTGGATGGTTTATAAAGTAATGAAAATTGCTTGACCATAGAAGTGATCAACAGTCATCTCATTGTTTTTGGAAATCTACATCAATGTATTCCATTACTCTAAAAGGAAGTGCATTAGTCATCTCCAGTACTAAAACCTACTTTTTGTTCACTGGTTGACATGCTCTGTTGTTCACAAAGTTTTTTTGGAACAAAAGAACAGTTTCTCCAAAATAAACTAATCAAGATTGCGTATGAAATTAACCAGGAACATACCAATTACTATAGTGACAGTTAAGTGGCTTTAGCTGCTTCAGAAGTCACTTAACAGAAGTCCCTTTCTTCCGCTGATATGCACTAGCTTGAACGTTTCCATATCATTCATTGACTTAGGGTAATCTTCTTAACACGCATCGCCCGACAATAGAAACTAACATCGTCTTTCATGGAACATTCTTCGGGTGCTATCAACAGGCTACCCAGTTCCCACACATAAAATGATTTGAAGAGTCAAGAGCAAAATCCCCACCATGCTTGCAATTTATTTCAATTACTGGTTTAATTCTTGTCTTCTTGTTTGAACAAGACAGAATTTGAAGTGGATCTAGTCCCTCCTGCATTCTCTTATTAGTAAGTTTAGAATTCTAAGCTGTTAATCAACTCCTGAATTTCCTTCCTCAAGCCTTACATAAAACATCCAACCCTTCTTTACTTGGTGGCAACTTGGTGCGGTGCAAAAGGAGACTACTCGACAAAGTGTGATTATACTTATCTAACATTATAGGCCTTTGAAGAAAATCCATAAACTCTTTCTTAGTTATCGCGTCGGCAAGACAAATCTCTATACAAACTTTCTTTTTTAAATTTCTCTAATGTTAAAAGAGTAAATATTCCCTCCCTCCCGTTATCGGCAATAAACTCGCACCAATACATTGCAGCACTAACCAATTCTTTGGTGCCACATTTCACCTTGTTTTCGGCAGGGCACATGCTAAGATAAAAATTTCCTCAATCAACCGGACTTGAATATTCGGGAGGTTTTCATCCCATATTTGATTTATAAAAACACCCAAGATCGTTGTATTCATTAGCCTCTTTACCTAGCTCAACTGCTTTGCATATGTCTCCCTGTTCACCATCTTCCCTAACAACAGCTTCTTCCACTGTCTCATGGACGATGAAGGTAAAAGTCGTGTTCCTCTGTCGACTTCTTAGCAGCTTGTTTTAAGAACTTGTTTCATTTCCCTCTAACCAAACTGATTTTCGGGATCACCTCACACTGGCTTGCAAGTGTAGACATATCAGTTTCCAGTTAGCTGTCCTCATGGGCAATTCTTCCACATATGTTTGCCATTCTTCACTGCCATACAAAGTAACAAAGATATTAATATATATGTTCCATTGAGAGTAATTGAAATTTTGAGTTCTTAATGCACAGACATGCAACAAGTTGAGTACTTACAGGTATGGCTATATTGCTGTACAGTTGTTCTATAAGTAATCAACCATTTTTAGATGTGTGTACTACACACATCAGCAGATACATCATGCTGTAGTAAGGACACACACGTAATGCTAGTTTCATAGCAACAACAACACAACAATACATAATCC
This sequence comes from Artemisia annua, assembly GCA_014162995.1. Classification (NCBI taxonomy): domain Eukaryota; kingdom Viridiplantae; phylum Streptophyta; class Magnoliopsida; order Asterales; family Asteraceae; genus Artemisia; species Artemisia annua. Next base: position 30,833 of record LBNU01021958.1, read on the forward strand.
CGACAAAGCAGGGAGAGAAGGAGGTAGGATGTAGATCGTCATACCATACCCATACCCATACGGCCCTACCAGTGGTAGAGAGACTGCCTTCAAAAAGACCTCCGGTGTCATAGCAACATTAGGCAAATATATTTGAGAACGAATCAAACATGAGGTTCTAGGTACTTCAATTGCCAATGGTACATTTCGGCACATGCTTTTTGACAATTCATCTAAGTACCAACCATATACTATCTTGAATAAGCGTATACGGAGCATTTTAGAAAACTATAACTCTCTCACTCTGGAACCCCTTTTCTGTTAGTAGTTTAAGTTTAGGCATCCTAAGCCAAATACCTAAATTTCTCAAACTAATGCCCTCATAACATCCTTTTAGCTTTTAAAACACTGTCGAATACCCGCCTACTTGACCAACTTGATGATACTAATATACTATATCAAATTATCAGCATCATAAATCTTAATAAACGTCAAGTATGTGATATGTTAAATGTTTGGCATTCCAAATCCACATACATCGTCTTTCACTAATTCTATAAACTTAGAAATCACCTAAGAAAGAACCACGTGAGACTCGACAACTTGAACAACAACGAAGATAAAACCTGAAGTATGGCTAGGTCCATAAAATGAATTACTTGGCTCAAAAATCAAACCCCATCTAAAATAATATTCAGACAAAATATTACATTCAGGCATGAAAATGTGCATCCTAATTTATTGTATACTCCGTATACATTTACCAAAAAAGAATAGATTATGATTTTTACCTCAAAAAATATCTTCAAATATTTTTTGACACCAAGACAATACCTATGATTCTGCTTCTTAGAATTTTATACATCTTCAGTTTATTGAGATCAAAAGCCAAAACCCCTGTTCTGTTCTCATGTCGTTTGATAGAAGATGGGGTCAAATTTGAGTTTTGACTTTTTTTATTCACTTGGCAACAACAGCCCCTCAACTTAACCAAAAAGCAATTTAAATGTATACCCATTTACTACTCCTCTGGCTCAATATTGTTGTTTTCTTGGGAAAAAAAAGTATAAAATAAACAAGAGTTATTAGTGAAAATTTTATCTTTTATTAGGTACTTAATGTTTTCCTTAAACTTTGTTCGCAGTAATAAAAATTTCAAATAAAGGTGACAAGATAAAGACAATCAAATTTTTTGTTTACGTTTAGTATTAAACAATAAATTTGAGATGGTTGAACAAATAATTTGTGATCGGGAATGTAAATGTTTTATTGGGAAAATTAGTAAAATTATTTTATTTGAGGTTAAATTGCACAAAAGAGCCGCGTATTTAATAGTAATTTACATAGTTGTCAAAAGCGAATACGATTGCAAGGCGCAAAGACCCAAAATCTCGCCTGGGCGAGAGGCGCATAAAAAGCGCGGGCCCGAAAAAAAAAAGCGCAGGGTTGCAATAAACTTTGATTTTGATTCATTTTGTGTTTCTGGTTAGATTCTAGGGTTGCAATAAGATTCACACTGCATTCTAACACTATCCCACTAACTTAATTGGATTAAAACACTCTAAATCAAAAAATCTCAAAGCGTACCATGAACCCTAATTTCCAAAATCAAACCAAACGTGTTTCTGGGTATGATTTGATCCTTGTATCATGTTTATAACATGATTCCGACCAAAACCCACTAACTTAATTGGATTAAAACACTCTAAATCAAAAAATCCCAAATCGTACCATGAACCCTAATTTCGAAAATCAAACCAAACGTGTTTCTGGGTATGATTGGATCCTTGTATCATGTTTATAACATGATTCCGACCAAAACCCACCCATTTAATCACACTTCTAGGCCCAAATCGTCGCTTTAAATGTCTGTGAGCCTGAGCCTAGGGTTTTGGTCGCTGTGGGCCCGCCTCGCCGTCGCCTATCGCCTGCACACAAGGCGCTCGCCTTTGACAACACTGGTAATTTACAAAATGGTATAAATCCGCGGGTGTAGTTAACTTACATTTAACATCCATTTACTTTGTTTTTTAAAACAAGCAACTCCTTAATAGAAAGGAAGTTTTATAGGCTGTAAGCCTTTAAATGGCACTTTTTTTTTATGTATTTTTAAGTAATTTGGTCTGGTTTTTGTTTAAATCTTTATTAATCATGAGTGACGTTCAGAGTAGCCTTTGTTCTAAAATCACAGCGGTTTATGGTAATGGCTTCTTTAATTTATCATCTTTGATTTTTTAAAATCAGTAGCTCGGCCAAGGACAACCTGGATGGTAAGTTATAAACATGTTGGAAAGTTTCTACTTTACTTTACAATAAGTATACATCTGCAGAGTGCATGAGACACAAAATTATGTTACTTTAACAGGCTCTGCCCCTGAAAGCCCCTGAGATGCTCAAAATGTAGAGCTATCACATGCTTGTACCATCAAGAAAATACTGTAATTAATCAACCAAATGTTATCCAGCAATAAATGCCACAATATTTGTCAAATGTTCATATACTCAACATTTGCTTACAAGTTTCTTCAAAGGCTAAGATCAGATGACTTTTCTTGATATACTCGGCATACGCGAAAGTACTAAATGAAGAAAAATCTACACTAACAAAAACCTGCCTAAAATCAATTGAGGCATTCTAGCATGGAAAATTACACATAGCTTATCCATAGAGCTTTAACTTAGGCAAAACTAATCCTCATCAGATGAACTGTCTTCTCTTCCGAAATCGTCTGTTGCTTCAGGTTCATCCTGCACACACAAATCAAAATTCAATTTTTGTTCTTTCCTTCCGGCAGAAAGATGGGTTTCAAAACAGAACGCTGAACCCTAGGTCCATTAATTCTCTGAGGTGGCAACTTCAACCCATGTCCTTACAAAAGGGCCGATTTGGTTTACATTTCATGTCTAGTGATTCATATAGGTTAATGCAAAAGGTTGGCAAATGAAATGTGTTTGCATGCATGAAAACCTCCCTATCATTACAAAATCGACACTCTGATTAATTATAATAACTTAGAAAAAGTTTAGACAAAAGGTGTTCCGGGTTGGACATGTACGTGTGACTTGTTTTGAGCCTTTTGACACATTATCCAACATGCCCAACCCTTCCATTTTACACCTCAGCAAGAATGATGGTGGTGTGAAAGATACAAGAATCTTAAACCAGCCATGTTCTGATTACATTTAATCAATGTTTTTTTCCCTTTTGGGTACACATATTGGGTTAGGTTCCCTTCATTAAATGCTGACATGGATATTTAATAAATAACCAGATAATCTTAAACTGTTTATTAGAGTAAAAAAGAGGGAAAAAAACTATAGGAAGGGAATAGTGCAATATAAACATAAAAGAAATAAAGGAGAATCTCTTACAGCTGCCTTATCCCAATCCTTTAACTTAGACGTTGTAAGCATATAGTTATCACGTAAAGGAGCCCAAGCAGGACCTTCTCCATCGCCTGCACTTCCAACCTGTAATGCAAATAAAAGATGGGAGTAAGCAATCACACAAGTTGAAATATATACAGAGAGAGATAAATAAGCATCACCTTGGCATCTGATGCTGATGGACCTTTGCCCAGCTCAGAAAAGAATGCTTCTTTCCTCCGTTTCTGAATCACTGAAAAGTCATAGAACATACATCAATTATCTTTAGAAGTTACTATATACAATCTTTTTCCATCAAACTAACGTGTCAATCTCGGTAAAGAGGTCAAATGGTTCAAGTGTTCAGCTGTACATATTAGCTGAAAGAAGAATGGTCAAATGGATTGAAGTTGCACGAGGTATGTATTGAATGCCTAGAACCTCTGAAATTATTAATCTCGAAGATTTAGATAATTATTGTAGACAAGTTATGAAAAAATTTATCTCGAAGATTCAGATAATAATGGTAGTTTTACTGTCTTTAGCTCTTTGCTATCAGAAATTTTGAAAAATACACACTAATATGCCAACGGCTCACCAACCTGACTCCCTTTGACCTGTACTTAAAATTAACTGTTTCAACCCAAACTCAAAATTTGACCCGTTACTCAACCAGCCTCTAACATATAGTTGCAAAGAATACTAGCAATGAAATTAGAACTACTTTGTTAGACAATGCTCTAATAACAAAGTTCAGGACTTATAAACTGGCATGGCAAAAGGTAACAGTTAAAATAGATCATATAGGTTACCACTGAATTAACAGACGGTCCGCATTAGAATGCTTTTTAACATCTTTTTAGATATATCTTTTTTTAGAAGTTCATGAAAAAAAACACCGTCATGTTTCAATATATATTTTTAGCCTACTCGACATACAATATTTGTAACTCTTTATAGAACACTTCTAACTTCCCCAATGAAAGAAACAACAGCTAACGCTTGCATGAGTTACAAGCCCATAGCAAGCATATAAGACCAAAGCCACATCTCAAGTTTCATAGCAACTTATACAAGCATAGTATTTTACTAATTTATGAGCAAATTACTCTGAACAACAAAGACAGAAACCTAAGTTTCACTCCATATAAATAGAAGTTAACGGGAGGAAGACTGTTATGTAGTTATGCATACCTTTAGCATCTTTAGATCTTAATGGATTCAAACCTTTCTGCGAACTTTGCGCCTTGCTAACCTATAAACAACCAGCAAAAATCAGCTTGATTCCAAAAAATGTAGCTCATAGCTGTGACAGAAACATTGAAACTCAGTATCCAATTCATAAGTCAGTTACTTACAGCATTAAATAACTTCACCACTGAAAGTTCCACCATGACATGAAAAAATGTAAACACATTAGCATATTTCAATAATAGAAAAGTTTGTAAACCCAATAATTTATCAATTGAAATATAAGTACCTCCTTTTGTAGCAACTCCAATGAGTAGCTTTTCATGTGTGACTGAGAAGGAATCAGGCTTTACATGTCCTTTTTCTCCTAACTTTATATCCAAAAAAAATTCCAGGGCAGACAGTTAGCAAACCGGCATATATATTTATTTATACAGTCTATGACATACAATTATACCCAGGTCGAAATGAATTACCATGGTTTTTTCTTTTTTTGCATCACCCTTAACTTTCTTTTCTGCAGCTTCTTCCGCAAGCTTTTTTACTACAAGATTTTTGTGGGCGGATAATACAGGACCCTACAACAACAAATAATGAATAAATGTGAGAGAGAGAGAGAGAAAAAAGAAAAAGGTTAAAAATCTATATCTATCTCAGACCTACATGGTCTTTTACAAAATAACAGTATTGATAATGTCGAACATGAGAAAGGATTATAAATTCAAACACATGGAATCGAGACGCTTACCAGTACAGCATCTGTCCCACTTCGGTTTACTATCTTCTTAAAGGCCTTTTTAAAAGATGTTGATCCTTCAGAAAATTTCATAATCCCATGTTCAATTATCCCTTCTTCATCATCAGAATTATCATTGCCCGCATGAACCTTCTCATCCTCATCCTTATCCCCATCCACATCCTCGTCTTCATCCTCATCATCATCATCATCATCCATTTCTTCATCTGACACTTTTTCATCATCCTCCTTATTTTCAATATGCATCTGCTTCTTTTCTTTTCTTATTTCAATATATTTCTGCTTCTTTTCATATTTCACTGGACGGGCAGGCTCCTCTTCTTCTACTATATCATTCTCATCATCACTATCATCCGAATTATAATCTCTTGCCCTTTTTCGGAAAAGTTTTTTCGTTTTTCCATCCATTTTAACCTTTTGTCCGCTGCCCCCATGATGCACTTTCATTTTCTTCTTCCCTTTCCCCTTCTTGTGCCCTATGTTTCTCTTCCGCAGACCTTTTCCAGCTTCTTGCATTTGAACTTCTTCAGCCATTTATTACTCTCTTTGCTTATATCAAAGCCTAACCAATGAAAATTTTTGAATCAGTTAAGCAAAACAAAATTAGTAAAAAAGCTTCTAAACATCAACGATTAGAAATCCTGGTTGGATATTGTACACTATGAGAAATCACTAGACTTATATCGCACTCTCATCGATAGAATGGTAGATGCATGTAATACCAATTGCCGTCATGCTTACTGATAAAAATCAACTAGTGTTTGGAAGTGAGCATAGAATGCAAGTCATTTTGGTGATATCCATGCAACCACATTCCATATGATTAATCGAAAATAACACGTGGTCCAATATACAAGCACTGTTCAGTGAGTTGACTTAAAAAACTCTGCCCAAACAATGTCCCGATTAGCTATAACACATAGTAGCACTAAACTAACGTTAAGACAACGTTCGAGCATGTAGTCTATAACAGAGCTCAATTTTAACAACTACTAAAGACCTAAAGTTACTAACTAAATCTATAAGTATGACAAAACAATGGTATTGTTCAAATTCCCCAATTGACAAATCATTTTGATGCAAATAATGGAGTGTACTATTCCTACTACGACTCTACACATTAATGTGTTTAGCCACTTCTTTCTCTATAAGTTTCAAAATTCATTTCAGTTTGTAGATGATTAATCCATCGTCTGAGATTCAAACTGTAAAACATCAAGAACTAAAAGACACAGCATTGTCACTGAGGAATAACCTATATAGTTATCAGTGCTAAATTAGAATAAGTCATCACTCACAACAAATCCTGAAAGTAGATTGAAAGTAAAGGAAAACTGAAGCCAGTAATCGTTTTAAATGATGTTTTTGAAGGATTTGAAATCAGTCACGAGTTTGGTTCCAATTCCAAATCCCTGTTTAAAACCAGATACAAATGTATATAGATTTTGGCAAACTCGCCCCATAGAGAAGTCCAATCTGACCCGATGCCGAATTCTACAACATGACCAGAACCAAACTCCCCACTTATTTAATCACTTGTGCAACTCAATAACAACAAGAAAATAAGTTCAACAACATTAAATTACTATGCAGGAAAAAAAAACACACACACACACACACTTAAGCTACACATTCTTCAAAAGTTGAAATAAGTGACTATTAATTCGAGTTTAACAAACATTAATACTACCCAAAACTGCTTATTTTAACAAACAAGCAGTTTAACCCAAACAACTTATCTACTAGAAACATACGTAATCAATATGCAATTCCAAACACCCTCTTAACTAAAACTAACTTCTTTGATACCCAATCAATAAATACTGATGTTAATAAGTTGGGATATCCTCAATTAGTGAAAAAGGGTATTGATTTCAATACCCTTTTGTTTATAGATTGTAACATACTGAGTCATGTACATAAAAAGCATTAAATCGAAACCCAATAAGTACAACAATCATGGGTTTTGTTTAAGCATCAAGAAAACATAAAAGAAATTGGCGTCAAATGAGTGGTATATGCTACCTGTAGAAGAAACTGAGAAGGTGGAGGTGATGATGAACGAGGAAGAAAGAGTGTATGTGGTTATGTGTTGCCTACTGCGAAGTAGATGGGTTTATTTTTAGGGTTTAAGCAATAGGGTTCTTTTTTCTCATTTTTGTCATAATGCTGCTAATAGCCTGCTATATCTTTATTTTTTTTTTTAAGCAAATAAATTAAGGGCGTGCGCGGTTCAGTTTTGGTCGGTTTTTGGCTAAAACTGGAACTGGCTGAAATATTCGGATTTTATAGAGCCCAAAACCGAAACCGTGCGATTTTTGGCGATTCGATTTTTCGATTTGTAATAAGTTTCGGTTCGTTTTGGGTTATTTCGGTTTTTAACTATTTATATTTGGGCATGATCAATTTATATCAACAAACTTGTGAAATTGGTTATTTTTCTTTACTTTTTGTCAATCTAAACCTAATAATGTTTATCTCATATTTCTACAATTACACACGTGCAGACGAGACACACACATGAAATGATGAAAGTGAACATACACGTAGTATGATCATTCTCACATATGTATTAATATTTTGACAAGTAAACACACGACACGACAAATACGCATATAAGCGCTAAGATAAATATATTATATATTCACCCATGAATTTATAAATTTGATTTATTTAGTTATTTATTTATATTATATTAACTATATATTATTATATAATAAAAAAAAAACCAAAACCGAGCTACGTGTTTCAGTTTTTGACAAAGTAAAAACTGAACCATCGGTTTTTGAAAAAGTAAAAACCGAATTTCAGTCAATTTTTTCGGTTCGATTTTCGGTATGGTTTCGGTTTATTCGGTTTTTCTGCTCACCCTTAAAATAAATTAATAAAATCTTACTGTTATTTGTGAGTGGTCTAAATAGGGCTGCAAACAAGCTGGTCTAGTGGTGAACGCTTAAGTAGTTAAGCGAGCCCAAGTGAGAGTAGTACCGGTTTGGGTGACCGACCGGGAAGTCCTCACTTGGGAACCACAAGCTCTAATGATATCAGGCGAATCGGGAATAGGAGTGGGGTTATCNAAAAAAAAAAAAAAAAAAAAAAAAAAAGCTAAGCTTTTATCAAGCAACTCAAGTTTGAGCTTGACTCGATCGAGTCGAGCTTTTATCAAGCTCAAGCCCGAGCCCGAAGCTAATAAACCAACTTGAAACTCATAACGAGCCGAGCTGGAGCTTTTATCGAATTTTTCGAGGAACATATATATTTTTATTATACATATTTATATAAACAACCTAAAAGGTAAAGTGAATATTTGTGTAATAATTAAATATTTGTAGAAGAGCTATTGAAACCCTAATTATCCTGTATATTTCGTATAAGTTCTTTGCTCTTAAGTTCATTGCGTATATTTTTGAATTTATTCATGAGTTTGTCTATCGAATTTAATGTTTATATATAATTTCAAGCTTTTCGAGCTGTTCTCGAGTCTTAGTCAAGCCGAGCTATCAAACATACGATGATTAAAGCTAGTCAAGCTCAAGCCTACCTTATATCGAGCCGAGCTCAAGCCCTGTCAAGCTCAAGCTCGGCTTGACTCGATTACAACCATAGAAAAAATCATATATTTAGACGGTCTAAATACGTCTAAATATATGATTTTTTTTTTCGAACCTTGGGCGGCACGTCATGGTGCTACTCGACCACACATGAAGGCCATGGATGGCGCGTGAACGCAGTGAGGAGGGTGTTTTGTTGGCGCATAAAAGGTGCGTTAAAAAATACTGTTGGACATTATTTAAAAAAATCACTTATAATTTTATCATTATATTTATTATAAATACCCTCTTACCCTTTTTTTTCTCACGCATTCATATCTTATTCCGTCTTTTATACTTTTACTTAAAAAATATCTCACCAAAAAGTAAAACCCCATAACATCAACAACGCCAACTAAACGTCCCAACACTCCATTCCAATTCCAGGCTTCCAGCTCGGTCACTCATCACGGATCCATTTTCAAGCTCCAACTTTAAGTTTTAAAAATGTCCGTCTTTTTTTTCTTTTTTTTTTTTTCTTTTTTTTTTTTTTTATATATATATATAATTTTAGTGAAGGTTTTTAGAATTTATGAAATTTGTTTTAAAAAATGAGTTTGGTGTTAGTACGCGCATGAGGCGTGTCGCTAGAGGGTACAATTTGCAAAATACCATACACAAGCATTTTCAATGGAATGCTTTAAGCAAAAATATTATTCTAAAAAGGCTTTCAAAATCCTTTTTTTTTAAGCAAGAGAATACCGGGATATTACTTGTAAAAACATCCAGTTCAAAACAAAGTTTCACATTTCACATAACTATTCCTCATCTACCTAAACAACACTTTGAGGAAAAAAGAAAAAACAAACAGACGCTAAGAACGAGCTGAGTATTTCATTATGAGTGTGAATAAATAACATGATACAATAGAAACATGTGCACAATGCACTGCAGGTATAAATCGTGTATTCTCTCGAGTTTACTAGTAACCTGTATCTCGCCTTTAAACGGACTTATCTTATTGCTTGACATTGTTGAGATACCATTGGTATGTACCAACGAGACCATCCCTAAGTGAGATCTTGGGTTCCCAACCCAATTTAGCAAGTGTTGAGCTATCCATAAGCTTCCTTGGAGTTCCATCGGGCTTTGAGAGTCCCAAACAAGTTCTCCCTCAAACCCGACAACCTCTTTCACCAACTCTGCAAGTTCTTTGATAGACACCTCCTTCCCACTTCCAACATTCACATGTTCCAAACCCGAATAATTCTCCAACAAAAACACAACCGAATCAGCCAAATCATCAACATGCAAGAACTCACGCAACGGTGATCCTGTACCCCACACAACCACTTCCTTAGCTCCTGTAACTTTGGCCTCGTGAAACCGCCTCATCAATGCTGGAAAAACATGAGAATTCTCAGGGTGAAATTTGTCATTAGGACCATACAAGTTTGTGGGCATTGCTGATATCGCGTCCCACTTGTATTGAATCCTATACGCTTGACACATCTTAATGCCAGCAATCTTGGCAACAGCGTACCACTCGTTAGTAGGCTCTAAAGGACCTGTTAACAACGCCGATTCAGGTATGGGCTGTGGCGCGTGTTTAGGATATATACAAGACGACCCTAAAAATAAGAGCTTCTTGACACCATCACGATACGCATAGTCAATAACATTGGTTTGTATCTGCAGATTAACAATAAAGTCGGCAGGGTAAGTGCTATTGGCGTGAATGCCGCCAACTTTAGCTGCAGCAAGGATGACGTATTGCGGCTTTTCAATAGAAAAGAATGTTTTGACACCAGCTTGATTGGTGAGGTCTAATTCAGTGTGTGAACGAAGGATGAGGTTGGTGTATCCAACATTCTGCAGGCGACGTACAACAGCTGATCCAACAAGGCCACCGCCCTACGTTACTTCCTCCCCTATCCTTTCTTTTCACTCGCTTCCTCTCGTCTTTGAGTCGAGTAGCTCTTCTCGATTGCTCTCAACCGCTTCTCCTTGACAAGTAAAGGTAGCATCAAGTGGAATGACCTTTTGAAATGAAGCATAAACTTGGCAAAAGTGCAAGTTATTTGAGCATCTAATATATTATTATCTTAAGCAATATCCCACTTTTACTTCCCTCTACTTCTTGTTTCAATACACTTTGTATCATGAAAAAGCTTTGTAAAAGCTTTTACAGAATTACAGTTGAGTTATAGGTTTTTTGATAAGTTCAAGTTGAGAGCAAATGTGATGTGTCATATACAAAAAGCTTTTAAAAGTTTATGCATTGCGGCTGCTCTAAGTTTGGTCTTTTAAAAACATTCCGAACTACTATTTCTTACAAGAAAAAAATCTCTCGAGAAACAAAAACAGATAACAGCAACCACAAGAAATGGAATAAAGACATTTGTTGACTTGTTGTAGAAAAAGTTGAATCATAAAATGTTTTGTCAATGCAAGACTAGTATTGAAATTAAACAAAACAAAACTAAAGATGAGCTTCATTTGAGCTTAAACACATCTGAGATCTTAAGGAAACTAAAACATAAACCTAAGATGAAGGCCCACTATCGTTGTCTTGCCTGCAACATAATGTCGGTCGATATCCTTTTTCTAGCATTTTCTCAACCTCCTCGAACTGCAATCCTTTCGTTTCTGGAACAAGAAAAAATATGGCAACAAGTCCTACTGTTGAGAACCCCGCAAAGAGAAGAAACGTTCCAGCAGATCCTAACACCTCAGTTAATGTGAGGAATGTTTCACTTATAATTAAATTTGAAACCCAATTTGCAACTGCAGCCATTCCTCCACATGTGCCACGGTACCGTAATGGGTAGATTTCTGAATTCACAATCCATGGGACTGTCCCAATCCCAGGAGCATAAGATAGAATGTATAATCCAAGGAGTAAAACTGTAAAAATCCCAAACTTGCTTGGACAACCGTATGTGTACCATGTCCGATGTTGCGCTCCACAGGTGCTTCGTGTAACTGTGTCCACAGTCAAACATGCCCCAGGATTATACTGTTTAATGTAAGAAATCGTTAGTATAATGTACAAATGAATGAAACATGATTGAAGACTAATAATGATGTTTGTTAGTACGTGTTCTGTAATTGATTAGTTGATGTGATATATAGAATTGCACAATTAGTGTTATCAAACGGGCCTAATGAAAAAGAGTTTTGATGTGCTTGTAGTTATAAAACTGATTATAGATAAGTTCTAATCAGTTTCATGTAGCACATCAGTAAACACTTTAATTAGCCCATGCAAAAGAGTTAACTTACTATATTTTCTCCATTAGCGCAAAAAGCGCAATGAGAAGAAGCTCTCAAGCAAGTCATGCAGTTCCAAGATGCCGGCTCAGGTGATGTTCTGAAATCCAAGCACGTATTGTTAACCCCAAAATGATTCGACTCCAAAATACTGACAGGAGGAGCATGAACCGAAGCTTGAAAGAACATGAATCCTAAAACAATGAGGCAAGCAATGATCCCCATCATTGATATGATCATCAATCTCCTCCTTCCAAACCTGTCAACAAACAACATACTTAAGACCGTGCCAACTGCATTCAAGCCAGTGGTAATTAGCGATAGTGCTAAGGCTGTTCTATTGGAGGCAAATCCGGCAAGTTGGACAATGGTTGGACTGTAGTACATCACGGTGTTGATCCCCACAAATTGCTGTGCAACTTGAACAGTGATGCCTGCATATAGTCCCCTTCTCACAACCTTATTACCCCATGCACTCTTCACTTTTGAAAAAGCACCTTCTCCAGCAGATCCTTCGGTTATCTTTTCGGTTTCTATGGACGATTGCAAGGCTTTCATTTCTTCTTCTACTTCGTTAGCAGGATATATCTTTTCCAGTATAACACGTGCCTCTTTTATCCTATCCTGATAAAAAAAGACACTTCATATTAACACATAAAAATTGATCAAGAAACCTAGTTGGGTGAGTTTTAATACAAGATGAATATAAACCGTTTACTTGTGAACGGATCAACTGGGGTTCAGGTTATGATTTAATTCTAATGGGTCAACTGCAGTTCAGGTTATGTTTTTATTCTAACGGGTCAAATGAGCACAGGCGTTTGTAAAAACAGAATGGGTTGAAGGGGTCATACGTACAGCCTACTCAAGTAACTTTATTCAAACAGAATATTACACAAATTGTTCAGAAAAATGGACAAAAAGTGTTTCTGGTCAATGGGACCCAATGTGTTCATTGTTGATTTGTGCCTAGCCCGCCCATTTTGCCACCTCTAGGTTCCGAAATGGATATGCTGTCTCATTACCTGGCGATACAACCATCTGGGAGACTCAGGAAGAAAGCACATCAGGATAAATTGCACCAAGGGTGGAACTCCAGCAATTCCAAGCATCCAACGCCAGGTTCCGGGTGTCTAAAACAAAATCATTTTAAAAAAAATACCAATCCAATATAAAGTAAGTTTCCTAAGAAGGGATATTGTGCCTAAATGTACCTTAGCAAATGCTAAATTGATGAGGTATGATAAGAATTGTCCTCCTGTTAGGAGTAAACCGTTGGTGCTAACAAGTGCACCTCTGATTCGAGCCGGAGAAGCTTCAGAGATGTATAATGGTGATGTCATGGAGACTATTCCCACACCCAAACCAACAAATAGTCTACCAACTATAATGACCCACGGGTTAGGAGCTAAGGCCATGACTACTGAACCAACGATAAACAAAAGGTCAGCAAACAATATCGATTTTTTCCTCCCAAATTTATCATTCATCCATCCACCAAAGGCTGCACCAACAATAGCTCCAGCGACAGCCGTGCTAACGATGGTTTCCTTCAAATTCAAGATGAAATTGTTAATCAGGATTAATCTTTAGACTTTTATTAACAAAAAGTAGCACATTGTAATTTGTTTAACCTTAAACAAATTTTTTTGTGATATATCATACTAGTAATTAAGCTCATAGTATTATAATTAGAATATGGCATGTAGTTTAGCTTACCTGCAACCATGTGTGCCTTTCTACATCTCTAAAATCATCTCGAATATAAAGAGAGGCCCCCGATATAACCCCTGTTTGGTTTTAAATCCATCAATGTAACATTAGAAGAATTAAGGGAAAGGAACAAGAACAAGAACAAGAACAAAATTTACCGGTATCATAACCAAATAAAAGCCCTCCAATTCCAGCAGAAAGGGCGAGCAGCATTATGTAAGGTGTATGCCAAATGGTCCTAAAACACTCTGAAAACTCGGTCTTATTTGGCTTGACGACACCTCCTTCCATATTGTGACTTTTACTTCTATATTGAAAAGAATCTCAAAAATTCTAGCACACCTGCCATGAAGCAAAAAGGAATACTTTTAGAACCCATGGCATGATACACATCCTTCACTATCCCTCTTTTTGAACGCCAAGGAACCTTGGTGCACCAAGGTCCCCCGCTATTAATTGGTGAAGGGGGTTTGAGCCCACGAATTACATTTTATCATAGTGTTTTGTAATGCACTAAAGTAAAAATGAAAACTGTTATTCTAGTGAAAATCCTGATCCGCTAATGCATATCAGCTACGAGAACAAGATTGCTTGGCTTTTGTTCTCTTATATTAAATCAAAGTTAACAAATGCTCAAAATTTCAAAACATCGATATGAACAAAAAAAACAAAATACGGAGTATAAAATAATATGTGACATGATCGGACACTTCTTATGCCAATTTCATCCATCTTCAATTCATGCAACTAACTCGATGGTAACTTAAAGTCTTAAACTAATGGTCAAATTATTCATAACACCAACAAGAAACACCCGAGTTCAAGAAAGAAAGATCCTTAAATACATCAAATCTGGTTGTTTTTGTTTAACATGCCCAAAAATTACTTACTAAAAACAACCAGTTACTCACTAATCCATTATACACTGATTATTAAATCAACATTATGAATGCTATTGAAGCATGCAAGACAAACAGAGAACATAATCTGAAAGAAAACATACTGAACAACATACGTTTGATATTTTGTATTACAAATCATTTGGTATTTAATGTAGTAATTGTGTTAGCATCTAATAAATAAGTGAATAACAACAGTTTCATGCATAAATTAAAAGATGATGGAACAAATACCTTGGGCGTTCTAGTTTTCTTCTTCTGTGATTGTATCTAAAAATAAGTAAATGATTAAAACCCTCTATAGTTGTCAGGCATAGATGCTGTCATTGGGCTTCATGGATAACTCTTGTTTTTAAATTTCTTTTGCTTTAAATGTTCTGCGTCATCCTGTTGCAACTTATAACTGTGACAGTCTGCATGATCCTTTGACTTCTAAATGTTTTCTACTACTAGCCCCCTGACTATTTTCATACACACATTTGTTCCAATATAACCCTAGGTATGTTTGGTAGCTACGTTTATAACTTTATATACTGATATCTCTTGTATTATTTAAAGGCTTCGAGATAAACAATGAACATATAATCAAAAAAAGGGCATACTTGTTGCATTATCCTATGTATGCAACATTAATATATGATAATTGTTTACGTGTTTGATCTGTTAGGAATACTTTAGCTACTATTGTTTACTTGTTTAATTGTTTAGATCATAGAAACCATGATTTGAAAATATATGATAAGCTGAAGGGGACAAAGAGTAACCTTACCTTCGTTGGTGGTGCATGCAATGTTTTTCACAATGAACGCCTTGTGTCGTATGATAATTCGGAGGAAAATTATTAAAGTAACATAAGATTTAAAATCGCCGATACAAAACAATTATCTCTACATTCGAATATAGAAAAAGGTAATTTATAGATTTAAGGTACGTCTGGTTTATAATTGGATTAGGATTTGATAGGAATTAGATTTGGAGTAGATTTAGTAAAAAATTATACTAGTTATAATACCCGCGCACGCGCGGGTTTTTTTTTAAAATTTTTTGAATGATATATTTTTATTTATTAAAAAACAAATAATTTAATCTTTAAATTTGTTTTTAGAAGATAAACACAAAAGATAAAGATAAGATTCAACTAACGATAGGATTAAACTTTTTAAATGATTATCTTTAATAATAAAAAATTATAATAAATTTGTTTTGTTGATATACTACATAAGTAGAAGATAAAAACAAAAGATAAAAGATAAGATGCAACTAATGATATGATTGAACTTTTTAAATTATTATCTTTAATAATAAAAAATTATAATTAAAATCCTAATAAAAAAATTGTTACTAAAAAAGGTATGGTTCCATTTTTTTGAACTGAAAAATTCCCAATAGGGGTTTTGTTTTATTATATAAAAGATTTTAATTAAATATATTTTATAAGAAATTTTAAATAAAAAATATTATTTAATACGTAAAAGAGATTGAAAAAATGTGACCAATACAATAAAGGTCCACATATATATGTAGAGAGAAAAAAATATATATGCTATCATTATTTTAATCCAATAGTGATTCTTTTATACAAAAGAAAGAACCAAACATTTAATAACTATTTTTTCAACCTCAAACACAAACCAAAGTAGCATAAGAAATAACACATTAAGGGTGCGTTTGGTATGCTGCTATGAATTACAATGGGTATGGTTTATATATAAAGTGAATCCTCAGGTATGAAAGTTTCATATCTTGCCCTTTTGAGTGGTATGAAATATGGAAAATATGTATCATTCAATCCAATATTTGAAAGATGTGCATATTAACCAAACACTTGCAATTATATCAAGTATGATTCCCGCATTCCGATTCCCCCTACTAAACACACTCTAAGGGCCCGTTTGGTTTGTAAGTGGGATTGGAATTGGATTTGAATTTGGGAAAGGTTTGAAAGAAATTGTATTTAAGTATAGGTTTGAATTAAATGAGGAGAAAGAAAAATAAATGATGAATAAGTTTATTATATATATATTTTTAGAATAGAAAAATAAAATATCAAAAAAAGAATATCAAAATTTGTGGCTAAAAAGTAACCATCAAATAATTCCTTTTTTCTTACTGGTTCAATCGTGGAAACCCACCCAAAAGATACCAAAATAGTGTTGATTGAAAAAGTCCACTGAAATTTCACTGTTGGGAGTGTGTCAGGAAATGAAACTGCAACCAAACAAAACTTTTAAAAAATCTATGAATCCATAACGGGCCCTAAAGTTTCAGAACATGTATATTAGAGCACTAGGTATCGTAGTTGCCTTTAACACGTTATTGGTATGTCAACTCAGCGCCACATCATCCCCTCCCCAATAACACACCAATCACTCAAACACCCCTCCCTCATAACTCACCACTAACAAGTTATTGGGTCATATTTTTCATTTTATTTTATTTAAAAACAATCATATTTTATTAAACATAAATTTAAAAGATGTGAGAAAGCAAATAACTTTCCAAATAAATGACATGTACCGTTGAGGTCTTTGACTCTTGAGGCCACGTAACTCACTGTGATTAATAAGAATCTAAAATTTTTTTTAGAGAAAATACTGAATACATATTTTTAAATCAAATTATAATAGCATAAGATTTGGAGTATTTAACTTAAACGAAAACAAAGCAGTGTCACGATAAAAACTGAGTAAAATGTTTACTTATTCAAGTTAAAATTACAAAATCTAATTCAAATTAAAAGCAATACATTTACACACATTTTGAAGTTTACAAAAATGTACTCGTAAATTAGATAGATATTTAATTGTATTTATGACACACATTTCAAGGTTTACACTATTAAATCCCTATTGTCTTCTACATCATCTCTTTTGCCTCTTCCTCCTTTTTCACCTCTTGCGGTTGATGAAATCAAAAGAACAAAAAATAAATTTGAAGATTAAATTGTAAATATTTTCTTTGGTAGAGGGCACTTTTCTTTCTACACTGAGGGCAATATAACGTTTTGCAACTATTTCAAAGGTAGCTCCACCCCTGTCTAAAAGGTAGCTCCGCCCCTGCCACCACTGTCTAAAAGGTAGCTCCGCCCCTGCCACCACTATTTTCTTCTACCTCTTTGTCCTTCACTTGTGAAAAAAAAAAATAAGAAAAAAGCACAATTACCTTTGGCGTAAGCCATTTATAAATTTGTGAAGAAAAATGTTACAAAAAGAGTTTTACAAACACAAGTGCAAAACGCTTCACATATGTGTTTGTCAAACCTTTTTGCATACCCACGCGTCGAGGATGTTTACATAAAGAAATACTAAGTGATACATTGGGAAATATCATCAACAAAATTTGTACTAATAAATGATGTTGTACTAATAAATGATGTCGAGGATGTTTCCGTCTCAAATCAATGTTCATTATCATATTACATAAATCTTTAGAAATTCTTGTTAACTAAACTTTTCACCAATCAATTATCATTTCTACTTACTAAAATCATACTCGTATTTGATTCGTTGAAACAGAGAATTGTGCACGACATTTATTTTGAGATTAAGGGAGTAAGTAATTTATGTTCTATGTCTCTCTCACGTGAATTAATGATCAATGTGATTGAATTTACTGTTTGAAACACATGCCATAATATAATAATTTTTCACCTGAAATCTATTAGGTTTTTATCTCAATAAGTTGAATTTTGACTGAAATCTCATGTCTTTGAGTATGAATAAGATGGTAGTCTCATGTGAATATGTCAGCTTTGTCTTTATATCTTTGTTGTTTCAATAAATTCAGTTGCCTTTCAAAAATAAAATAAAAAATAAAAAAATAAAAAATAAAATCTCTCATTTTTTTATTTCAAGTGTTAGATTGATTTTTGTATCTATATTTTATTTTAACACACTGGGGAACAGATTTGATAAGAAGAAAAACTAAAATGAGAAGAATAAAAAGAAATATTAGCCACACATTTCAAATAAGAGGGAGATTTTAAAGAGGGATGCATCTACTTTTGTAGATACATCTAAAGTATGTGATTGTGGTTTCTTCTCACCGTTCTCATTTTATTTATTTTTCTCATTTGATTATAACTCAACATACATAGTGGTGGTTTCAGGATATATAATTGTAAACAACCAGTCAAACAGTGTGAACAATTTATACACTACAACTGCATTCCATAATGCTTTGTTCACTACTACAAAACACGTTTTTTAGACCGGTTGTAAACAACATCTAGACCGGTGACTCTGGGGGTCTAAATGGGGGGAGGTCCAAAAGAGTATTTCACATATAGACCGGTGTTTCCACCGGTCTAAAAGACTTGTCATTTAGACCGGTTACAAACCGGTTTAAAAGACATATTCAAGGGGTCTAAAATACATAATATTTAAACCGGTTTGGTTCATTACCACCGGCCTAAATGTTTATTTTTTGGACAAAAAAAAATTGGAACATGCAGGTTTGTTCCCAGCAACAAGCATTTAATAAGCAAGGCCTGTAACCCGATACTTTAAGAAGCAAAATCCAGTAAGCTGTTAATTTAAATAGAAATCTAGGCGTAGTCTAAATTAAACAGAATTCTAAACATCGTTTAAACAATACAACAATCCTAACCGCGTCAAAATTAACAAAAGCACACAAGAGCTGATAATGTTTATCTAAGAAGCAATAATCCGATTCCAGGAATCTTCACTTCATCCAGAATCAAATAGGACACATCGCATGCCACTGCTCCACGGTTTGATCGATTTCTTTTTCAACAAGCTGACGTCGATACATCCATGGCATCTATATTTAAAAGGTATAAAAATACATAAATATTATATATATAACTAATATAGAAAGAGATAAAGTCAAAAAAGAGCTAATGGATATCTACCGTTGTAGGGAAGTAAAGCTGATGAGTAATCACAAAATCATACATCCATCTCATGACATAATAACCAGCATTAGAGTTCCGTTGTTGTTGATTGCTCTACAAGTGTTTAACATACATATTGTTAGATACTGGAATAACATACATAGTAACATAGGAATTGTTGGGACTATTGTTAATGTCATTAATATAATTGAAGGAAGGCTCATACATTTATCGGGTGTAAGTACATGTGTCTAAAAATCAGCCAAAGTACACCCTAATCCAGACAGCGCCTAATCCAAACAATCCCTAATCGAAACACACTTTTACGCAATGCCAACACAGTTCAGTTTTGTGTCTCCAAACAGGCCAAAGTACATTCTAAGTCTCTAATCCAAACAGCCCCTAATCGGAACAACCACAATTATAAGCAATGCAAACAGACTTTAGTTTTGTGTCTCAAATCCGGCCGAAGTACACCCCTAATATGTGGTTTAGAACATATTATCAGGTTGGTTACTTGTATTAGATGCTACTGTACCATTTAGACTTCTTTTTCCTTGCTTAGTCTAATCAAGCAATGCCGTTTTTGACTTAGATATCTATGGTGGTTGTGCTGATCTACAAAGTATTGTTTTCTGGCCTATAAGTTTGACGGGAAAATTATCTAAAAATGCATCATATTTGACACTTTTTACCATTGTGTTTACTCATCTTCTTTTTTCTAAAGTATCACTGGACTTTGTAATTCGCTACATTGTGTGTACCCGGTGACCTTCTATCCAGTTAGCCGGTTAATACTCTTATTTTTGTTAAAAAAAATGCCACCTGGAAATATTATATCCAACTAGGATATTCACTTATTTTTACCCCCACCCCACACGACAAAAACACACACATCTTTCTCTGGACCACACCTTTCTCTCTCACCTTATCCCCAAAATACCCGACCAAACCCTAATTTTTATTCCTTCCAATTCACATTGTTTTGTCGATCAATTATTAAAATTGAATGGTGCTAAAGGTTCGTACTTCTTTGTTCTTCATGGTCCCCTTGTTATTTTGTTTGTATTGAAGCTTATTACATGCACATTTATTAGGGTTTGTAGTTATACATGCATATATGTTAGGGTTTTTTTATGGCACGTTGCTCATTCAAATTATTTTGCATTTTCTTAAACAGGATGGCACCATTTGGTTCAGATGCTCTTTGGTTTGATGTTCACTACGATGGGTACTTTGAAGGTAACCCACTTAGGTATGAAGATGGTTTAGTTTATGAATGGAAGTTATATAAGAGTAAGAAAATGGATTATAAGACTATGTGGAAATTTTTGAATGATAAGACAGACCATGTAGGCAAACCTGGTTTGTATTTCTGCTTACCAGGAGGTCAATTAAAAGTAGAATTGAAAATTATAGAAAGAGACGCAGATGTAGTTGCAATGTATACGTTTGCTGAGTCATATGGTAAGTTGCAAGTATACATGACTCATAGGCATCAAAACTTGGCTTAGTATTATTTTAAAAACCTTAACATGGAAGAGTCTGGGGATGAGGCTACATCTAGGTTGAGGATACATGAAATAATGGTCAAAGATGCTTCTAATATGACTGTAGATGAGCTTATCTCATGGGCTGAAGAAGATGCAGAAACACGAACCCCAAAAAAGAAAGTAGTTGAACCTGTGGAAGAGGATGTAGGCATGCCTATTGTGAACCTAGTTAATAGCCCGAGTCCTAGTGCTAAACGCAGGTTATTGGCTAACCACAAGAGCCCAACTGCTTATGTTGTTAACAAGGGTAGAGGTGGGGATAATGGTAAAAAGAAGTAGCCCAAGCCCTATGGTTAATGAAACAAGTGATAAGGGTAAAGGCACACTCCAAGAGGATACCAATACAGTTAAGAAAGTCGTGGATAAGGGTAAAGGGATAATGGTACAAGATGACAGACCTAAGAAGTTGCCTGTACGTAGGAACAATGGCATTGTAATTCAAGAGAATGTTGAGCCATCTGTTATGGAAAGTGATTCTTCTAGTGACAGTGAAAGTGATCCTGCAAATGGGATTAACTTTAGTTTATATAGTGAAAGTGATTGTTACTCAGACAAATCAGTGGACTATTTATCAGAGGGTGAAATAGAGTTGATGGAACTTAGGAAGCAAAAGAGTGAAGCAAAGAAGGCACCAAAGAATAGAGAGAAACAAAGTCAGCCTGCAACAGAAGGTAGTTCTTGTGGTGTAAAGCAAAAGAGGGCATATGTGGTTGGTGATAATGAGACAGTTATAGAGCATGAGGAGTTCATGGATGACTTGTTGAGGAAGCTGAGAGAAGATAATGGTATGACTAATCCATTTCATGTAGTAGAGACAAAGTTCGAAAAGTATCCCATACATGATAAGGAAACTAACTGGAGGATGCGTAAACCAAAGGTATGTATTTTTACTTCATAAATTTTTGTTTGCATTAACTATTATTCAGAACATTAATCTTGATAATCACTTTTATGTTTGTTGAAGGTTGGAGAAAAGTTTAAGGATATCGATCAACTTAAAGAGTGCTTGACATATTATTCACTTGCAAATGGTTTCTCCTTATGGTTTGAGAGAAGTGCTATGGACAAGGTGATCGCAAAATGTGGGTTGAGACCAGTGAGGATAAAAAACCCAGAACTTGGTAAACAAAGTAAGCTTAAGAGATATCCAAGTGAAGCTGATAGGAATCTATGTCCATGGAGATGCTATGGTAAGAAGATGACTCAAGAGAATTCTGTCCAGGTAATATCAATGGTAGATGAACATAGTTGTGTTAGGCAGTTTAAGTTTGGTACTTTAGTTAACTTTAAATGGATTGGTAAGCATTTTGGTTCAAAGATAAAACAAAATCCAGATATTAAGCTGCATCAAATAGCTGATTTAGTGTTGAAAAAGTATAAATGCATAGTGACCCCTAATCAGTGTAGAAATGCAAAGATGTGGGCACTTAATGAGGGAGAAACATGCATTGAGGATCACTATGGATATATTAGGTCATATGGTAACGCAATCCTAAAGTCTAATCCTGGTTCAACTGCCAAGTTTGGTGTTACAGTGAACCCAGATGACAAAACATATTTCGATAGGTTCTATGTTTGCTTCAAAGGGTTGAAAGATGGCTGGAAATTGGGTTGTAGGAAGATCATAGCATTAGATGGTTGTTTTCTTAAGAAACCTATGGTAGGAGAGATACTCACTGCAATTGGTAGAGATGCAAACAACCATATCTTTCCTGTAGCATGGGCTGTCGTAAATGTCGAGAACAAAGACCATTGGAGTTGCTTTCTTGACCTACTTGGTGATGACTTAGACATGCCTACTGGTAATGGTTTGACGTTGATGTCAGACCAACACAAAGTAAGTTCAGTCCTAACCATCACTTAGTATATAAAGTTCTCATTTGTATATAATTTATGTTTAATTTTTAACAATATGTATAAATTTTTTGTTAGGGACTGATTGAAGCAGTGAAGGAGGTAATGCCACACGCCGAGCACAGACAATGTGCAAGACACATTTACGAAGGGTTCAAAAAGCAGTTTAGTGGAGTTGAGTTCAGAACTCTTTTTT
This sequence comes from Artemisia annua, assembly GCA_014162995.1. Lineage (NCBI taxonomy): Eukaryota > Viridiplantae > Streptophyta > Magnoliopsida > Asterales > Asteraceae > Artemisia > Artemisia annua. Next base: position 53,999 of record LBNU01021958.1, read on the forward strand.
GGGCTGCTTTAAAGGCTACTTATCCTGGATTGTTCAACAAAATCATGGAGAGGATCAAGAAAGCCAACCCAAAAGCTTATGATTATCTATTGAAAAAGGACCCAAAGACTTGGAAACATCAGCAACTTTTATGGAACCATCAACAACTTCAGTTGAAATTGCACTCTTTTCCATTTTCTTCAATCTCTTGTTTTCTTCCTTTAACTTGAAGAACAAATCTTTGTAAAATTCATTTGGTAGCTCAACATCTGTAAACCCATAAAATGCACATTTTCTGTGCTTGTCCTACAAAATGAAGGAGTTAATTATCTTGTGAAACATAACAACAAGAAAATAAATATAAATCATGGCTAAAGAACTTACATAAATGGGACATGCCTTAAATCTTCTACCCGGATTTCCAGGGGTCCAAGCAATTTGTTCAACAACTGGTAGTGGTGGTTTGCATTTACAATGTGTAGCACTGATATAGTATTCCATGTCTCTTCGAAATGATATTGATGGATGATGCCATTTAATTAGGGTTTGGTTTAGAGAAGGAGGAGAATTTAATTTGGTAATGGTGGATTAGGGTTTTTTTGGAATGGAGTGAAGGGTAATAATATATTAAGTTGGGGGAAAAGGAAAAAAAATAAAAAAAAGAAAATAAGCTGAGTTGGCAAGCAACCGGCTCCACGTAGGACGAGCTCGGTTAGAAGGTCACCGGGTACACACAATGTACCGTATTACAAAGTCTAGTGATACTTTAGAAAAAAAAAAGATGAGTACACACAATGGTAAAAAGTGTCAAATATGATGCTTTTTTAGATAATTTTCCCTAAGTTCGACTACTGATGTTTGTCTAGCCATTTTCTCTATGTGCCTATTATAAATGTATACACGTTTGGAACTTCACGCCCCAATTCAAAAAATATCAACATAAATTATCTAGTTTTATAAAACATGATCCAAAAAACATACCTTATTACTAATCATGATATAACAAAATTAATTAAGCTAACAATACTTTAAACCTTCACAAACTACTGACATGACACAACCGAGGTATACAAGTCAGTACATATCAGCATAAATTGAGATAAGTTACCTTAGCCATTGTCCATGTGTAGCAACCAACAACACTGAAAAATAGATAAGCCGTGTGTTAATGTTGTAAAAACAAATAGAAATCTGAAATCCTATGACAGTTTTGGGGGGAAAAAATACTCTTGCGAATGTCTTGTTAACCAGTAAGGGCGCTCCGTCTTTGTTTGCTTGTTATTTTTTGAATCCAGGATGTACCCCGTGCGTTGTTTCGGGCATATAACAAACAACACCCAATGGTCCCTAGTAAAGTGAGAATACATAAACACGTTAGTAAAGATAATCAACACATAAACAGTTTATGTAACGATTTAGTAAGTAGTATATCATACTCTTGAGCATAAGGTGTTAGCATAAACTCGTAGTTAGAGACGCTTAATGCGTGTGCCAAGTAATCTTTAACAGCCGAACCCGGTTGAAGACATAAGCTCCCTTCAATGGAACAAGGGTTCAAAAACCCGCATCGGTTGTCGTTTCTTGACTGCAACATTTTGCATAGCCCCCTGAAAAATTACAAGAAATTTGTACAAATACGAAAATGTGATTTAACATGAAAAATGTGCACAAGAATGTTAATGTACTTACCACTCAAAAATATAATAAAATGCTATTATTGAGCCCATCTAAATTCCATAACTTCAATATGTCTTCGGTAGAAATTGGAACATGAAATGTATCTTCCACCCCTGCAATCATCCCGCCAGGAACTTCAAGAATGTGGTCAGCTGTATCATCATCGCGGTTTGTCCAACGAACAAAGGCATCTTTCACACAGGGTTGTTTCCTAAAAAGCACATGTTCAAACTTATCAAGTTTTTCCTCCAACTCTTTTTTAGCTTTTCTAGCATCCTCCACTGCCGATGATGCTTCGGTTTGTTAGGTCTCCAATAACGTTGGTGTTTGTATGGCCGGCAGCAACGCTGTTTTTTCTTGAGACATGATGCATGGTTTTGCAACCTTGCAAAAGGTTTTACTTCTCAAGGGATCTCGAGAAGCTTGCAATCCCCATCAGGCAGTGTACCTGACCGATGTAGTATAGTGTAGTGGCAAGTACCGGGGGATTGATCGTTCTACTTGGGGAATAGTGTTCGTTAGGATTGAAAACTACTCTAGTTAGGTCTAAGGGTGAAGGATGATTTTTTTGTATTTTTATAATTTTTTGAAAGCGAGTAAAAATCTCGATTTTGGAAGAGTGGGCGGAATTAGTTGCTAGTCAACTAACCCAAATAACTACAAATGCAATAAAAGTAAAATGACAAGAAAATAAATGTGAGAAAACCTTATATGGAGAAAAACGTGTTCACTTAGGTTTCATTACGCCCTCGCTATCTTTTACCGGTTGATTAGTTAGTTAAAATTGCATGGATGACGGGTTGTATTCCTTAATACCATTCGTGGGGGCGTGTACGTCCTTCCCCAACTCTATAAGCTCCTACCTCTTCCTATGGCGACACGTTTAGTATACTAACCATGGCCTCATTAATAGTCACTTATGCATTAAACACAACCAATTAAATCGTAGTACACATCCGATTCATGTTTCCTAAGACGTTCAAGCAAGTTACCAATTGGAAGTTAGCCAGTTTTCTTAAGCCTAACACTGAATTCATTCATCCACAACAATTAATAACCAACCATCAACCAATAATTAATAGCTAGGTTTCATTACATCTAAGCAAACACAAGAAAAATCTAGCCTAGCATGTTAATGTAAAGACAAGCATAAGATAAAATCAAACAACACATAGACATATTAAATGATTAGTGGAAGACTTATCTTAATTAAGCATGGATGAAATAAGGGTGAAAAACCCTTGAAAATACAGTAAAATTCGACCTAGGGTTTATCCCAAAAGTTCCTCCCCTAATGAATGAAAATTAGAAAACTATATATAGATTTTACAACTTGACGGCGTCACGTTTTAACCTTTGACGTCGTCACCTCGCCGCCAAAACACTTTTTGGACTGCTCAGATCCACTTCTGACGCCGTCACCCTCTAGTCCTTTCTGGGCCGTCCCTCTTTGACTTATAACGTGACGGCCTAGGCGTCACAAAGCGTGACGCCATCACGCGTTAAATCACATAAACTTTCTGGCGCGTCTCGTGTAACTTCATATCCACCTCTTTGTCAACATATGACGTCGTCACCTTGTAAAGCGTGACGCCGTCAGGTACAATTTCCAGCATATTTTGAGACTTTGTCGTTTTCTTCACTTTTATGCTCCAAAAACGTCCAAAATGCTCCCTTTTCCAGATTTCTTCTCCAAAGTACCTAAAATGACAAAAGAAACGATTTACGGCAATATTTGATCAAATAATTACGGATTAGGGCTTAAATGACCCCCTAAAAGTGTAACACTTTTCGCCTCATCAAGATACCTGCACATATACCGTTAGATCTTCGATTTTCTACAATATTTTCAAAAATTTTATTCATATAATACAAGAAAGTTTAGTGTTTACAGGATTGGGTGTGGCCAATGTGGGCTGCAACGTTGCTCCTTCTTTCCTCTGTGAAGCTTTGTCTTTCAAAGTCGGGGTGTTATCCTATTAACAAGTATATAATTGCCTAAGTACTAATACAGATATAACCAAAAAAATGTAGGGTTGAGTTTACTGTACCAAAATGCGAGAAATTCTACAACGTGGCCACTGTAAAAAGCTCCCAACTGATTGTTTTAACATAGTAATGGTGTCATCCGCTTTCGACAACACTGGAAGCTTAGTATCTCCAAAGGCTAGAACAAAAGTATCTATCGACACCTTCATGTAATAGGGTATAAGTTGCCCTCCATGTATGATACCATCACCAACTAGATAAACCATCCCACGTGCTATTGGAGTCATATCCTCTGTGTAAGGTGAAAACAACATGCATGATTTGGGCTCCCACAAACCATACAGATTTCATCATGTATTATATCATAAAAACAAAATTGAAGATGATAGTTATACCATTTCCATAAATTTAAAGTTTTACACAGCTACTTGAAATTTGTTAATCCCTTTGACTTTACATACATTAATTCACATGTTAATTCACATGTTAATGCACATGAGAAAGTACATTTTCGGGTTACATCTCCATACGTGGACACAAACCAGTGAACCATTAGTTATTGTCATCAATTGCAGAGTAGCATGTAAGTAAATATGCAATGTCTAAAAAAATGCACACAATTACCTGTATATCTTTTAATTTTTATTTTTCTTGTTGGACAGCGGTCGTCGACTCAGAACTGCTTTGTTTGCTTTTCTTTTGTAATTGTCCCTCATTAGATGCTTCTATTTCCGCTTCTCTCTCCGCGTCTCACGTAAATCATCTAGATTCGGCGATACTTCTTGGCGCCCGAAAGCCTACCCTCATGTCGACTTTGTGGAATGCCAACTTTTTTCACACCATTCAAATAGTCTGTATAATATTCAATCACCTCCTTAGTAGCATATCCTTCAACAATACTACCATCTGGTCGAGATCGGTTCCTAACATAACCTTTTAAGATTCCCATGTATCTCTCAAATGGATACATGTATCGCAGGAAAACAGGCCCACAAGTCTTAATTTCTCCAACAATAAAAGATACCAAATGAACCATGACATCAAAGAAGGATGGTGGAAAGTACATCTCCGGCTGGCAAAGAGTTAAGATTATATCACGCTGCCATTGATCTAACAATTCGGGATCAATCACCTTAGAATGAATCATGTTAAAAAACAAACACAACTGTGTCATTGTGTATCGGATGCGATTTGGTAGTATTCCACGAATTGCGATGGGAATCATCTACGTCATCAGGACATGACAATCATGAGACTTCATACCAAACAACTTCAAGTCTTGCATTGACACCAACTTTTTTATGTTAGCCGAATACCTAGATGGAACCTTAAATCAACTCAAACATTGATAAAATTTGGTTTTCTCGGCCTTAGACATGGTATAACAAGCTGGTGGCAAATATGTACTAGTCTTCCCAGCAATCTCTATAGGAGCAAGCTCTGGTCTAATTTTCATGGCTTCCATGTCCTTTCGAACCTTAAGCCCATCTTTTGTCTTCCCAGGAATGTTCAACAATAACCCTATCAAGCTTTCACACATGTTTTTCTCGATATGCATGACATCAAGGCAATGTCGAACTTGCAAGCGATCCCAGTACTTTAATTCCCAAAATATAGACTTCTTTTTCCAAATACTCTCTTTTGAAGTTGAAGTGCCTTCTTTCCCTTTCCCAAACACAACATGTATATCTTCCAATTGGGAGTATGTAGCCTGCCCATTTAATGGTGGTGGTAGCTTTTTATCTTCAACGCTATTATCAAACAACTTTCTTGTTTTACGGTATTGGTGATTCACATGAAATGATCTTCGATGTCCCATATATACTGTTTATCTACAATTAGACAACCAAATTGAGTGAGTATGATCTTGACACACAGGACATGCCATTTTCCCTTTCGTTTTGTATCCCGACAAATTTCCATAAGCAGGAAAATCACTAATAGTGCAAAAAATCATGGCTCGCAATCGGAAATTCTCTTTCTTGTACGCATCATACACTTGTATGCCCTTACCCCATAGGACTTTCATGTCATCAATTAACGGCCTCAAATAAATGTCAATATCGTTTCCAGGCTGTTTAGGACCTTGTATTAGCAGTGACATCATGATGCATTTTCGTTTCATACATAGCCATGGTGGAATATTGTATATGCATAAAAGAACCAGCCAAGTGCTATGACGACTACTCATGTTTCCGAAAGGATTAATTCCATCTAAACTAAGTCCAAAGCGTATATTTCTAATCTCATATCCAAATTCCTCTTTAAACTCATTATCGATGTTCCTCCATTGAATGGAATCAGCTACGTGTCTCATTTTTCCATCTCTTTTTACGCTCCTCGGCATGCCAACGCAACAATTTTGCATCCTTTTCATTTGAAAATAATCGTTCCAATCTTGGTTTTATTGGAAAATACCA
>LBNU01021958.1:60170-71355 GCA_014162995.1 Artemisia annua
CTTATGCATTAAACACAACCAATTAAATCGTAGTACACATCCGATTCATGTTTCCTAAGACGTTCAAGCAAGTTACCAATTGGAAGTTAGCCAGTTTTCTTAAGCCTAACACTGAATTCATTCATCCACAACAATTAATAACCAACCATCAACCAATAATCAATAGCTAGGTTTCATTACATCTAAGCAAACACAAGAAAAATCTAGCCTAACATGTTAATGTAAAGACAAGCATAAGATAAAATCAAACAACACATAGACATATTGAATGATTAGTGGAAGACTTATCTTTAATTAAGCATGGATGAAATAAGGGTGAAAAACCCTTGAAAATACAGTAAAATTCGACCTAGGGTTTATCCCAAAAGTTCCTCCCCTAATGAATGAAAATTAGAAAACTATATATAGATTTTACAACTTGACGGCGTCACGTTTTAACCTTTGACGTCGTCACCTCGCCGCCAAAACACTTTTCGGATTGCTCAGATCCACTTCTGACGCCGTCACCCTCTAGTCCTTTCTGGGCCGTCCCTCTTTGACTTATAACGTGACGGCCTAGGTGTCACAAAGTGTGACGCCATCACGCGTTAAATCACATAAACTTTATGGCGCGTCTCGTGTAACTTCATATCCACCTCTTTGTCAACATATGACGCCGTCACCTTGTAAAGCGTGACGCCGTCAGGTACAATTTCCAGCATATTTTGAGACTTTGTCGTTTTTTTCACTTTTATGCTCCAAAAACGTCCAAAATGCTCCCTTTTCCAGATTTCTTCTCTAAAGTACCTAAAATGACAAAAGAAACGATTTACGGCAATATTTGATCAAATAATTACGGATTAGGGCTTAAATGACCCCCTAAAAGTGTAACACTTTTCGCCTCATCAAGATACCTACACATACACCGTTAGATCTTCGATTTTCTACAATATTTTCAAAAATTTTATTCATATAATACAAGAAAGTTTAGTGTTTACAGGATTGGGTGAGGCCAATGTGGGCTGCAACGTTGCTCCTTCTTTCCTCTGTGAAGCTTTGTCTTTCGAAGTCGGGGTGTTATCCTATTAACAAGTATATAATTGCCTAAGTACTAATACAGATATCACCAAAAAAAAGTAGGGTTGAGTTTACTATACCAAAATGCGAGAAATTCTGCAACGTGGCCACTGTAAAAAGATCCCAAATGATTGTTTTAACATAGTAATGGTGTCATCTGCTTTCGACAACACTGGAAGCTTAGTATCTCCAAAGGCTAGAACAAAAGTATCTATCGACACCTTCATGTAATAGGGTATAAGTTGCCCTCCATGTATGATACCATCACCAACTAGATAAACCATCCCACGTGCTATCGGAGTCATATCCTCTGTGTAAGGTGAAAACAACATGCATGATTTGGGCTCCCACAAACCATACAGATTTCATCATGTATTATATCATAAAAACAAACTTGAAGATGATAGTTATACCATTTACATAAATTTAAAGTTTTACACAGCTACTTGAAATTTGCTAATCCCTTTGACTTTACATACATTAATTCACATGTTAATGCACATGAGAAAGTCCATTTTCGGGTTACATCTCCATACGTGGACACAAACCAGTGAACCATTAGTTATTGTCATCAATTGCAGAGTAGCATGTAAGTAAATATGCAATGTCTAAAAAAATGCACACAATTACCTGTATATCTTTTAATTTTTATTTTTCTTGTTGGACAGCGGTCGTCGACTCAGAACTGCTTTGTTTGCTTTTCTTTTGTAATTGTCCCTCATTAGATGCTTCTATTTCCGCTTCTCTCTCCGCGTCTCACGTAAATCATCTAGATTCGGCGATACTTCTTGGCGCCCGAAAGCCTACCCTCATGTCGACTTTGTGGAATGCCAACTTTTTTCACACCATTCAAATAGTCTGTATAATATTCAATCACCTCCTTAGTAGCATATCCTTCAACAATACTACCATCTGGTCGAGATCGGTTCCTAACATAACCTTTTAAGATTCCCATGTATCTCTCAAATGGATACATGTATCGCAGGAAAACAGGCCCACAAGTCTTAATTTCTCCAACAATAAAAGATACCAAATGAACCATGACATCAAAGAAGGATGGTGGAAAGTACATCTCCGGCTGGCAAAGAGTTAAGATTATATCACGCTGCCATTGATCTAACAATTCGGGATCAATCACCTTAGAATGAATCATGTTAAAAAACAAACACAACTGTGTTATTGTGTATCGGATGCGATTTGGTAGTATTCCACGAATTGCGATGGGAATCATCTGTGTCATCAGGACATGACAATCATGAGACTTCATACCAAACAACTTCAAGTCTTGCATTGACACCAACTTTTTTATGTTAGCCGAATACCCAGATGGAACCTTAACTCCACTCAAACATTGACAAAATTTGGTTTTCTCAGCCTTAGACATGGTATAACAAGCTGGTGGCAAATATGTACTAGTCTTCCCAGCAATCTCTATAGGAGCAAGCTCTGGTCTGATTTTCATGGCTTCCATGTCCTTTCGAACCTTAACCCCATCTTTTGTCTTCCCAGGAATGTTCAACAATAATCCTATCAAGCTTTCACACACGTTTTTCTCGATATGCATGACATCAAGGCAATGTCGAACTTGCAAGCGATCCCAGTACTTTAATTCCCAAAATATAGACTTCTTTTTCCAAATACTCTCTTTTGAAGTTGAAGTGCCTTCTTTCCCTTTCCCAAACACAACATGTATATCTTCCAATTGGGAGTATGTAGCTTGCCCATTTAATGGTGGTGGTAGCTTTTTATCTTCAACGCTATTATCAAACAACTTTCTTTTTTTACGGTATTGGTGATTCACATGAAGTGATCTTCGATGTCCCATATATACTGTTTTCTTACAATTAGACAACCAAATTGAGTTAGTATGATCTTGACACACAGGACATGCCATTTTCCCTTTCGTTTTGTATCCCGACAAATTTCCATAAGCAGGAAAATCACTAATAGTGCAAAAAATCATGGCTCGCAATCGGAAATTCTCTTTCTTGTACGCATCATACACTTGTATGCCCTTACTCCATAGGACTTTCATGTCATCAATTAACGGCCTCAAATAATGTCAATATCGTTTCCAGGCTGTTTAGGACCTTGTATTAGCAGTGACATCATGATGCATTTTCGTTTCATACATAGCCATGGTGGAAGATTGTATATGCATAAAAGAACCGGCCAAGTGCTATGACGACTACTCATGTTTCCGAAAGGATTAATTCCATCTAAACTAAGTCCAAAGCGTATATTTCTAATCTCATATCCAAATTCCTCTTTAAACTCATTATCGATGTTCCTCCATTGAAGGGAATCAGCTACGTGTCTCATTTTTCCATCTCTTTTTACGCTCCTCGGCATGCCAACGCAACAATTCTGCATCCTTTTCATTTGAAAATAATCGTTCCAATCTTGGTTTTATTGGAAAATACCACAATAATTTAGCAGGTGGCCATTCTTGGTCATATCGGGGTTAAGTGGTGTATCTTTTTGCATTTGTACCTCGATTTACCACAAATCCGACATGCATGTAGGTCCTTGTCGCCATCTCTATACAACATGCAATCTTTTTGACATGCATCTATTTTTTCGATTTCCATTCCCATTGGGCACATCAATTTTTTTGCTTGGTATGTTGAGACAGGCAACTTGGCTTTTGGGAACATTTCAAGTAATGCTTCAAGTAGAGTTGTGAAACCTGTGTCACTCCAACCATTAACTGCTTTAACGTTCATGAGTCTATAAAAAGCAGATAGTTTGGTAAAATCCTCACAACCTTCATACAACGGTGTTTCTGAGTCGACAAGCAATTGTTAAATTGAGTTTGATTTTTTTCAGCAACATTATCCTCCAAATTATGTAACATCTCACTTAAACGATCATTACTGTATGAATCGTTGTTTTGTTCGACATTACAATTGGAAACAGATGTGTTACTTTTAGCTTTGACTTCTCCATGAAATTCCCAACAAGTATACCTTTGCATAAACCCTTTTTCTATAAGATGGTTTTTAATAGTTTTCAAATCAGTATGACACTTCCAATTCAAACAATTTTTACAAGGATAATGAACTCTTGATTTTCCTCTTTTCACCCGATCATCTTCGGCAACTTTTAGGAAATGAGACAAATGTTCCAAGTATTCGATGGTAGCACGTTCTATCTGGTACATCCATATACTACGATCCATCTTAAATTATACTCAATATATACACATTCACATCCTAAATGCGACAAAGTATTCAAAAAGCATTCTCAAATGGGGACAATCCGAAATTAACCTCTATTAGGTTATTCTCGGACGGGAACTAAACTAATGGCGCAAGAGTTGCAATAAATTTATACTACCTCCGTCCCAAAATTTAAGTCCAATTTGACTTTTTTCTTGCAACTTTGACCTTAATTATTTTTTTTCGTGTTATATTATACTTGATGCAAAATATATAAATGGATTGTGTTTTAAATGTATTTTCATTGTTATACCTTTCATCAAGTATTATATAATAAGAAAATATATAATTAAGGTCAAAGTTAGAGAATAAAAGTCAAAATTGACTTAAGTTTTGGGACGGAGGGAGTACTACATGAATGTTGCATAAAAAAATTATTTCCGTAAATTTAGAAAATACCTTACTTCCACGAGTTAATCAACCTAACAACGCAACCATACAAGGCCTATTTACAGAAACTTTCCTATACAAATAGAAAAAATCTTCATGTTATCTTTCATTTATGCATAAACACACAAGTAGTGATTAACATAAGTATAACATTTTTATGGAAAGTATTACATAAATAATCATAAAACATTAGTTAGTATTGATATAAATGTATAAGAAGTGATTCATATATTTTAATTGTAGTTAATGCGAAAAAATTTGGTAATCTTATATATAATATAAACTTAGGTTGTCTTATAAATGCAAAATACCCCTAATAAATGTTTCAAGAGTTGATTATTCCAAATATGCCCTTCAAGTGTGAAAACAAATGTAGTTTGTACGGTACAATATGTTTTGCATGAGAAATCATGCACAAAAGTTTGTACGGTACAACATGTTTCAAGCATCTCTAAACCTCAGAGAATACAAACCAAAAATGTCATGAATGCATAAATTAAACACACCAATTAGTGGTTAGTCTTTTTACCTTCCCGTCCATGAGTTACAAATATTTTATCAACTATATAATGTGTCAAAAATCACACACAACAAACCACAACTTCCTCCACACCGCGTGCACATTGGGCTACAACTTATAATGGTGGTAAAGTAAGCATCATATCGTCTTACTTATTAATCATATTGATTTATATTATTTTATGTAAATTTCACGTGTGTTTTGTGTGTGTAACAATGTAGGACATAAAGATGGTGCTTAGGAGGTTTGGTAGTAACATCATCTTCTCTAATGGTTTAAGAGATCCTACACATCGTTGTCTTATCAATTAAGTGGAACATGCACGAACATTTTTACTTTGATTAACTGTATTTAAGTTACTAACGATCAACTATATCTAATTGTTTTTTGTAGCACGTCAAGAAGCATTAAAGAAAGAGATCGAGAAGTTACAAAAATTGTATCAAGAACAAAACATACAAAAGGCCAATGAACAACAACGACAAAGAAAACAACAACAACAACAAGAACAACGTCACGGCCACCGGTGGGATGAATACTTAGCATTCATATTAATAGTACGTTACAAATTAAACATGCAATATTTTACTTCATGTAATACCGATGAACGGGCTAATGCTATTGATTCGTTAGCAAGTAAGTTTATTGAAAATAATGTGACGAGCATTGAATTTTTAGTCAATAATTATTACTACACTTTGTTGGTGCATTTTAATATTTTTGCTCTTAATGTAGTTTTTTGTCTTGCGGTGTGTTAATGTCACTTTCTTAATTAAACGTCATGGAATATTGCGTGACTTGATATTTGATATAATTGTGAAAATTATGTCGATGTTACATATTGAAAATGGTAGTATATAATAAAAATATAATAAAAATATCTTCAAACTATCATCTTAACAATGAGAATCTTTTAAATCAAAGAAGTTTATAAAGGAGAAGAAAATTGTATTTCAAATGTTATCCTACACCTATCACGAGGTAAGCATTATTCATTTGAGTTTGAGATCATGTGATTCATGTCGTCATACTATAAATACTTAGAGTGAGTTACTAATGAATGCTCCAAATTCGATATTATAGTTTATGAAAAAATGTTGTAATAATGCATTATGTAACTTACTCATATTAAAATATTACATATGAAAAGCCTCATTTAAATATAACATTTTGCAAAAAACCTCTTCACATTAAAGAAAGAGGTGGAGAAGTCACAAAAATTGTATCAAGAACAAAACATGCAAAATGCCAATGAACAACAACGACAAAGAGAACAACAACAAGAACAACGCCACAGCCGCCGGTATCAATATAGATGAATACTTAGAATTCATATTAATAGTACGTTACAAATTAAACATGTAATATTTTACTATACGAATTATAATTTATACTCTTGAATATACTAATTACTTTAATGTTTTGTGTTTCTATAGTTTTGTTAAAAAGGAAATTTGTTTTATAGTTCCCTTTTAATAATGTAATTTATTGAACAACGAAGTCCGTCTTTCACAAAAAATGAGAGTTTCAAACATGAACCAAAAATTAGTCCCGAACATTATGAAAAAAACAATTAGATCCAACCTGTGTGCATCGCATGGGTCCTGAGGCAGTCCAAACCTGTGTGCATTGCACGGGGATGAATATAAAAGGTCTCCAACATTAATGTCATCGCTTCATATTTAAAATAATTTATGTAACTTATACATATTAAAAAATTACATGTGAAGAGATTCTTTTCAATATAACTTCTTGAAAAAAATCTCTTCACATATACTCTTTTAATGTCAATAAACTATTTTAAATGTGTGTCATGCCTAGAAATGTGATACCATCACAACTTAGATATATAATGACGAAAATAATTGCCGAAGATTACGCTATAAAAACTTATATACAGCCCATGTGCAACTCAATAAAGTATTTTAAATACGTATAAAGCTTAGCAAATGTGTGACACCATGATAACTAGGGATGGCAAAAGCACCCAAAACCGACGGGGAAAACCGAAACCCGAACCGGTTGGGTCGGGTTCGGGGGCGGGTTGGCGGGTTTGGATGCGGGTTTGGGTATTGATATAATTTTTTAGCCGGGTACGGGTTCGGGTAATACCCGCCCGATTACCCGTACCCGTATCCGCTTACCCGAATCTATATCCGCTTTATTGATATTATAATTAACTAGAATATATATACACTATATATAATTTCTTTCATTATATTTTTTTATATACGTATCTCTATTATATAACATATTTTATTATGTACATGAATTATCCAAATGGGTTAAATCATTTGATACGATATTCATTTTCTTTAACTTTAAAAAAAATGAATATATTATGGTGTTTTCTTTTATTTTTTCGGTAAATTTTAGTGTGACTTAATATTAATACCGCCATTTTGTCCATATAATATTCAATTGGGGATAACCGAAACCCGCGGGGAAAACCCAAAAAACCGATGGATTTTATAAACGGGTACCCATCGGGTTTTGGGGCGGGTTTGGGTATGGATTTCATAAATGGGTACGGGTACGGGTTCACTAAAACCCGACCCAAACCCGACCTGTTGCCATCCCTAATGATAACTTAAATATAAAATGACAAAAATAAATGCCGAATATTACGCTATAAAAACTTCTATACAGCCCATGTGCATCGCACGTATTTTAAATCTATGAAAACTTCTATACAACCCATGTCCATCGCACGGGAATTGTTGACTATCATAAGAAATAGTTATAACTTAGCCCGATGTATTAATATTAGTTTTTTGGGTAAAGGGCCTCAACCCGATAAAATATATTACTCCAAAAAACAGTTAAGTACAAAAGGAATGTGGCTGAAATACCACATTAACCTCAAGCAACCGCTTGAACAACCACTATATTATTCATGACAAGCCATAAATGATTAAACAATATACACACAACTAGAAAACTAAAGCAAAACCAAGCATAAACTAAGACACATCAACCTTTATGCTAACCAAAGGAAAACAACCTATCCAAGTCTAATGTCATGCATGGCAGCAGCCTTTAATTGGGCTGCAGATAGACCACAATCATCAAAGTAATCATCATCATAATCATTGTAGTCACATGTACCATCTTTCCATTGTTCCAAAAGACTCCTCTCGTTCCCTCCACTACCAAAATAATTAGTCTCGTTAGGATAATCCAGAACTTCATCGTCGTCGCTATCAGAAACAACCACATTACCCACCTTAGAGAATGGGTAACCCACCTTAGTTGAAGAAGTACACGTTGAGGAGGAGATACTAAGCTTAGAAGCCGCATCATGCTCCTTCTCTTTCAAATCAACCTTTTTTAGAGGTTTACCATCATTATCCACAAGAGTAACTTTCCCTTCAATAATTAGCTTTTCAATCTTCCCAATTTTCTCAGCAATAGGAGTAGTACTTTCATTTTCACCCTTAGAAGAACTAGAAACAGCAGGTATACCAGATGCTTAAAAACTAGCCATATCATTTTGGCAATCAAGAACCTCATCATCACTAACTTCTTTAGCCATTTTAGTTTCCTTCTTACTACCAACCTCCAAATCAGCCCCATCCTTAGGAGAAACACTTGTTGCACAAGGAATACCATTATCATCAGTATCGGCCATATCAAGAGCATCAAATGGGTTCGATGTATTAATATTAGTTAGTTCAAATAAAAAAACGATAGAGTCAATACCAAAATAAATAGACAAAAAATATTACGTAAAAAAATACATCTTAAAAGATTA
Organism: Artemisia annua; assembly: GCA_014162995.1. NCBI lineage: Eukaryota > Viridiplantae > Streptophyta > Magnoliopsida > Asterales > Asteraceae > Artemisia > Artemisia annua. The sequence continues at coordinate 69,112 of LBNU01021958.1, forward strand.
CATGTCAATAAACTATTTTAAATACGTATCATGCTTACAAAATGTATGCTACCATGAAAACTTATATATATAATGACAAAAATACGTCCCGAATATAAAATGACGAAAATAAATAACGGATATTAGACTTTGAAAACTTCTATACAGCCCATGTGTATCGCACGGGCTTTCATGACTATTCATGTTTGCAAGTGTATTCAAATAATAAAATGACATGATCCCGCATATGAATACATGACGAAAATTAGTGAACATTACATTATGAACACTTAGATACAGCCCGTGTGCAACGCACGGGTCTGGTTGCCTAGTTATAAGGATGTTTTTGATAATTTTCGGGGAATTAAATGAGAAAATTGAGGTTGTTGTGGTGTATTTAATGGCAGATCTGGTTTTGTAGCCGTTGGCTACTTTTTAAAAAAAAACTCTTTTAGACCGGTTTAAATCATTCTAACCGGTCTAAATGTTTTTCGTCATATAGACCGGTTGTTTCCCAACGCACCGGTCTAAATTAAACTCTTTTAGACCGGTTATTAATAAAGGCACCTGTGTAAATATGGAAAACAGATATAGACCGGTTTCTTTTATTTGCACCGGTCTAAATAACAGTTTCGAGAGAAAATTTGACATTTAGACATGTGTTTTTCTTAGAGGGTCTATATAAGGGGGTCCTAAAGACATCTTTTGTAGTAGTGGTTGAGAATTAAACCACCGGTCTAAATTGCATTTATGGTCCTTGTGGTTTGGCCAAATTGTAGGTTTGGTCTCTATCCTTTCGAAAGTGCAGTGGTAGTCTCCATTTTGAAGTTTGGATTGCAAATACAGTCCCTCGATCGATGTGAAATGACCAAATTACCCCTGTCATCTTCTCTATAAATAAAGGGTGTTTTAGTCATTTAACTTTAACCAGGGACCAAACATGCAATCTAAACTTCAAAATGAGGAGTACCGCTGCACTTTCGAAACGATAAGGACCAAACCTGTAATTTGGCCAAACCACAAGGACAAAAAATGCAATTTACTCTATTTCTTAAGCTAAAGACACGCAATTACAAAAGAAAATAACTAAGTACACTACACAAATACTTGTATATGTTCTTGGTGTATAAAACTCCTAATAAGCTATTAGTTATCGATTGCTCCATGTTGCTTCCAAATTGCTAGCTGCTATCAAGTTGCATCATACAACTTGCTCTCTACTTGCCTATATTCGTTGAATGTTAACAACAAGTAGACTTATCCAAATATGAGCCATACTTCAAGAGTCATGTAAATATGCTAAGCTGACTATCGGTCCATGAAAAATCATGAACACGCCCTTGTTTCAGGCCCGGATTTGGGCATGTGCGAGGTGTGCGGCCGAACAGGCCTCATTTTTTCAGGGGCCCCAACGTAGAGAAAGTCGATATTAGTATGAATTCATTTTCAGATGATTTTATGCAAATAACAGGCCTTTTGTGATGGGTAATATGGGCTTTAAATGATATGAACTTGATATCGAAGTCATACTGGAAATTAAAGCTTCTGTTTGTTTATTAATGGAGTTTGCATGCCTATGGGGAAGATGACCCAAATGGCGTGTAAAAAGATGGTATATGGGACCACCTACTTATTTTATCTTATGACCCCAATATTAAGTATTGAGTTTCAATTTTACTCCTTTGACTTTTACATATTATATATTCAATACTCTGGTTTACAATCCTTGATCGCAAGGCCAAAAGAAGATCTATAGTTTACAAATACTTTATTTTATAAAAAGTTTTGTAAAATACACTAGTAGTTGACGACATATTAATATTGTCTAGAATCAAATAAGCTTTGGCCATTCTTACAAAATATTATTTTTTAACAATTAAGGGCCTCTATCGATATTTTGCACGGGGCCTCTGTAAACAACGAGACGGCCCTGCCTTGTTTCCATGTATCGTGATAAACGTGGTGCGTATTGATGCGCGTGGGATTGTTTACGCACTTTGTTTTACCTCTTAAGGGATCTCAAGAGGCTTACAATCCCCACCAGGCAGTGTACCTGACCGATGTAGTATAGTGTAGTGGCAAGTACCGGGGGATTGATCGTTCTTTCACAGGGAATAGTGTTCGTTAGGTTAAAGACTACTCTAATTAAGGTCTAAGGGTGGAAGATGATTATTTTTGTATTTTTATATTTTTATGAAAGCAGTAAAATCTCGGTTTTGAAGGAGTGGGCGGAATTAGTTGCTAGTCAACTAACCCAAGTATCTA
>LBNU01021959.1:21434-39769 GCA_014162995.1 Artemisia annua
ATTTTTAGTGATTTAAATTATTTAAATAGTTTTAATTAGTAATTAATTAATATAAAATTCAGAAAAAGACAAAAAAATATAATTTTAGTTTTTAAATTATTTTTAGGTTAATTTAGAATTTTTAAAAGTGAATTTGCATTTTTCTAGTTTAATTTAGTATTTTATCATATTTAGTTTAATTTAAATAATAATTATAAGTATTAAATAGTTTTTAATTAATATTAAATAATAAAATAATCAAAAAAATATTTTTCTTTTTTATAAAATTTTCTTTTTATATTAAGTTTGTAAAAAAGTCATTTTCACCCCCTGTAGTTTGTTTTTGTTTAATTCCCACTTTTTCGGTACGCATTTGCATTTAAATACGTTTTAGGTTTATCTGGTTTTCAGTAATTGTTAATATTGCTCATCTGTGTTATTTTCATTATTATCTGATTAGTGTAAACAATCCAAATCATTATCTGGTTACTTTCCTCAAATCACTCATTCCCAGAACGTTTCCAAAATACAATTTCAACCTCGTTGGGACTTAACGACCCGTGAATACACTGTGCTTTCAACGGATCATAAATTGATCACTTTCTCTCTCATAGCTTGACTTAGTTGACCAAGCACACTTGGTTGACTTAGTTGACTGTTTGGAGTGAGTCAAATTTTGGCGCCGCTGCCGGGGAGGTTGTTGCGTGTTTTCAAAAACGTTTAAGTTTAGCGGTTTTCAAAACCCTCCTTGTACAAATCACATCACTTTGTAAATTTTTTGTAAAAATCAAAATCAAATTAAAAAAAACAGTCATTAACAGTTCTCCTGAAGTGTTAACAACACCAAAAAATCATAAACAACAAAACAAATCGTGAAGTTAAATTACTTCGTTATCAACCTATACAGGTGGAATACGGAGGTTCTAACATTAAATTGAGAACCGAAAAGAGACCCATTCTATCTCTTCCGCCACCCTGCGAGTAGTCTTAAAGGAACGATTTCGGTTAACGAATCGATTCCAAAAATAATTCCCAAGTTTTTTCACACACACCCACAAAAAGCCAAAAACATTTGCTGTTTTCTTGTTAATAATAAATACATAAAATATTTCCACCACAAATCAAGGCAGAATACTACCCAACTGGGAGTATGACCATTAATAAGTTCCCAAACTAAAGATTAAAACTTGCCATTGTACTCTTGTGAATTGGTGTACCTTTTTTAAAGAAGCCATTCACATTGTGGTTATTGGTTTAAGTTCTCTGTCGTTTTGCCTCGGTCTTGTTTTAATTGTGATTGTTTTTAGTGCATGCGCACTCGTTCCCAATCAAGGAGAAATCGTCGAAGAAGCATAGTAGAACTGATTGCAATTAAAGAAGCACCCGTGTAGGATACTAAATAACATATAACACGTATGGAGTTGTGCTTATGGTTCGAATTCAAAGAAAACTAGAAGAGATTTAGAGAGAAGTTAGAGAAAGAAAGAATTTGGAACCTTGAGAGAAAAACAAAAAGAAAAAATAGATTGAGAGAATGAGAAGGTCCAACCCTCTCCACATATGGAGAGGGCTATTTATACTTACACTTACTAGTTGCCTCTACTAGGCTGTGGATCGAGCTGACAGTGGGTAAAGACCCGACTCGACTCCACAAATATTAACTAATACTAAACTACGTACTAACTACTATTATAAATACTATTAACTCTACGAGCTACATAGATGCTAAAAAGATATTCGGGGTGACCGAGTCTTCTTAAATAAAAACGTATTCCTAACAATCTCCCCCTAAGGGAGGTCACCCCGGAAATAAATACGTTAAACTCTAGCATTGAGATCTTTGTAGATATCTTTGTAGCTCGCAGTTGTAGATTCTTCATAGTAAAGAACTTTGTGCTTTCAGCAGCGGACTCTAGATGACTTGCTTAATGTGTAGGATGATCTTTGTCAGTGCTTCGTATTCATCATCCAAATAAGTAGCTTCAAGTCATCTTTGAGTNAGGTCACCCCGGAAATAAATACGTTAAACTCTAGCATTGAGATCTTTGTAGATATCTTTGTAGCTCGCAGTTGTAGATTCTTCATAGTAAAGAACTTTGTGCTTTCAGCAGCGGACTCTAGATGACTTGCTTAATGTGTAGGATGATCTTTGTCAGTGCTTCGTATTCATCATCCAAATAAGTAGCTTCAAGTCATCTTTGAGTAGAAGTGTCTCTAATGTGAAGTTGCGACTATCTTTGTGTTGTCATGCTCACACTTTTCTGGATCATGATCTTCTGCATCAGAGTTGTGGAAGCATTGAAGCCCATTCCATGATCATGATTTCTTTGAATTTGATGTTGAAGTGTGAGCATGAGGTGATGATTCGGCATCTTTTCTACAATCAGCAACAATCGCCAACTTCTTTGTCTCCGGTGGTTAAACGCCTTTCCAACATGCCCATACATCTTTGTTGAGTGAATCTCCATGGTTGAGTAGTTCTGACGGCTCCTTTTAGATGTTGGTATGAGCATGTGGAACAAGAGTGATGGTGGTGAAAATGATAAGTTTGGTATGTTGAGCTGCATAAAACTTGGTTAGTAATAAACATACCAGCACTTACAAGTTCGGACTTCGAGATTGTCAACAGCATAGTGTGAAGACTTTCTCTAATCCTTACTAAGGCCGTTCCTAATCGGATGCCCCCTAAAGGGCTTTCACTGACATACCGAAGTACACCAACGATTAGGTGAGCCGCTGGAGATCACCCCACGACTGTAGACCTTTTGAAACACCACCGCGAACAGTAAGCGTAATCCACAAGAGATTACCGAAGTGACCTGCTGTCAAAGCTGTTTGATGTTGACCCTGGCAGGAGTTTCCACTCAATCACTGGGAAATACATATGTATACTCCCTCATAAGTGTTCTTGGCAGATTGCTAAGATCTGCGTAGGACTCAAAAATATTACAACTGGTGTCCTTATTGATGAACAACCAGTGTAGAAGTATCAAGTGTTCCTATGAGATCTTTTGATGCATCTCGTGGCTCTAGACTCGATAAGTGCAATTTGGTTATCCTATGCGGAGACTAGGGAGGGGTCTCCTGTTTCAATATCAACTAGCTCTAAGAGACTAGTCGATAGTTTACACCGGTTCCCCGTGAGAATGAAACAAGCTCTTTTAAGAGAACTTGAGTGGCTGGGAGGTTTAGTGCAGTGCGTCACTGGGTCCATGACGTCTTTATCTTCAATACCGATGTTACCTTGGTAACAATCAGTAGCATATGAATTGAACCCGGTTTCTGCCCTAAGGTTGAATAATTGGAGGGCTATTTCTTTTCACCCTTTCTCATTTCATTTCTTTTTAATTCTTCAACCCCTTCAGTGCTTACCGAGACTTCATTACTAGAACCTTGTTGGGTTTGTTCCAGTCCTAGCTCAGTCTCAGTCGGCACTCTTCCCTTTCTCACTTTTCTCCTTTTTTCAATCATTCCTAAGGACTTCTAATCTATCTATTGGATTGTCCCTGGGAAGATCCCTCCGGTTCTGGTGGATCATGGGAACATATACCTAACCTTACCATCCTTATAACTCCATGCATTAAATTAAAGTGGTCGGTCTTTTGGTATCTTTCCACAATCGCCATATAACCAAATCATTGAAAATTCTCTCAAAGTGTTTATGATTAAGAAACACATTTTGTTAACACTTTGAGAGTTTTATAACTTTTCAAATGCTCCCCCTTAACATGTGCTCATAGGTTTTAGATAGAAATTTGCACATGTCGGGGTGAGTTGCACTTTTGAATTGATTCACTCTTAATAGACATATACCCCAGGGACACGTTTACGTTGCTTAGTTAAAGGGATCCATTATCAGCTTTTAGGTGATAACTAGCCCTAATAACTAACTTGAAGTTGTTAACATTCCTTAAAAAGGAAGTTAGACCCGTCAAAGTATACATCTAAGAGGAGCTTCTCGAAACGGTACTTTCTACTTGGATAAATCCTTTCGAATTCTAACGTTTGTGTTTCATCAATTCATGAGTCAAATCTGAGTCAAAATCAATTCACGGTTTCTACTTGTTATTGTAAAAACACGCGAAAGACTCTTAGCCACTTGCTCCCCTCAATATGTGCACATTGATTGATTCAATTTGAAAGTTTTTAAAACTTTAGCACATACGGGAGAGCGTACATTTGAGATCATTTATTCACCATTTATTCACTTGCTCCCCCTCAATATGTGCTTTGATTAAAATTCAAAAACTTTAAAAATTTTAGCACATACGGGAGAGCGTACCTTTGAGTCCAAAAACATCACGTTTAAAATCAGATTTCATCTTTTAAATCACATTCTCTCCCCCGATCAAAAAATTTCAAATCTTTTGAGATTTTGTGATCCCAATTGATTTAAATGATTTTAGAAGAAAAATGGGAGAAAATGTGGTAAAATTTTAACATTTACTGATATTTTTGAGACACTTTTTCACTGCTGCTGGTGCACAAAGTTTTTAAAGGTGCAGAAATTTTAAGCAAATACGCTCCCCCTCAATTAATGACCCGTTTTCTATTTAAGGAATTGGAGTCATTACATTGAGCAGCAGGGTATTTGTGAAAATTTAAGTCCAATAGCCACCTTGTAAACCACAAAAACTCTCTTGAAGAATCATAAGAGAGAGATTTTGGGATGAAAGAAGACTTCTCTTCTTTTTCTAGAAGTGATGCACTGAAACGTACATCATTTCGGAGGTACACGGATGTAAAGTAATCCAGGCCCGGATGAACTTCATCCGTTGTTAGGAACAATCGTCTTTAAGGCGACGTGTTTTCCTCATTATGAAAACCGGGTTGCTATCTGAAGTAATAGCAAACCATAATTTTACGAACGGGTTACAGTCTGAAATAACTGCAAGTCATAATTTTACGAACGGGTTACAGTCTGACATAACTGCAAGCCACAATTTTACGAACGGGTTACAGTCTGAAATAACTGCAAGCCATTTTAGGCATGTTTTGAAAACATTTTGAACTTCTGTTCGAACATCATTTAAAGACCCGTGTCATTATTGAATGACATTTCTAGGACCGTAAATGTTATCGATGCCAGAAGACATGCCTTAAAAAAACTATTTTTGGTGTTTTCTATTTTTCTGATTTTTATGGTTTTTGAAAATTTTATATTTTTCTATTTACAATTTTTGAAAAGAAAAATATGTATAGAATGAGGTGCACGCTAGGTTTTAAAGAATGGTATAGTGATGCCCTTTCCTGATATTGAATTCCAACGAGGACTGAAAACCGGTGTTTCATTTTGAAATAACACTCGTGGAATCCATGGAGATTTAAAACTCTTTTTCCATTGAAAAGTTGATTGAGAAACCCGGTGTTTCTCTCGGAGTTTTAAAATCTGAAGAAGAAGATTTCCCTCTAAAGTTGAACCACATGGGTTCTTTTTGAAGATTTGTTTTTGTGATAAATGAAAATCTTCTGGCATTAGAGATGTTTAAAGCAGAGTCATTCTTATAATGCATCGAAAGCATTTTAGATTTTGAAAATTTGAAAGAATTTGAACGACTTTGCTTTGGTCTCCACAATTGCTTTACCGGTGTAAAACGAAGTGTAGAGTTTGAGAAACATGTTTCACATCATTTAAATCCAGTTTCAAGTACGCCTTTTGACACATTTAATCCTTCTCAAAGTATGTTTCATAATAACCATTTTGATAATAGTAGAAATTTTTACGAAACATATCTTGACTTTAAATGACATGTACATGCTCAAAGAAAAATTCATCATGCACAAACAAGCATACATATGAATCAAAACCTCATTCTAAATCAACCAAAGTGCACAGAGTTCTCAAATAAACACACAAGATCACAGATTAATACATTCTTTCACACGAAATTTTCCGACTCTTATCATGGTTTAGGATTATGATTTTGTGACTTTGCACGCATGCAAGCATCATAATGCATGGATAATGTTTAGCAAAACGACCTAGTAATAGCAGCAAAGAACATTGACATTTTAAGCCCTAAATCTCATGATATCAACCTATGTTGTTTCTAACAACGCAAGCACTTAAACAAGCATTCATTAGTGTTCACTAAGGCAATATGAACTAATTAATTAGATTAAGACACATCAAAGAGAGATGCTCCAATCGATAATTACATAAACCTTAGTCTCTAATTATGCCCTTTTGATCGTTGAACTCATTTAAAGCATTTTTGTAACAATTAGTCAACAACCAATTAGAAACCCATAAACGTGGAAAATAATCGAGGATAAAAAATCATTAGTCTGTATTGTTGAGGTTTTTCATGAGGAATTATGATGAGGTGTGCCAACTTCATGATTGTTGTGAAAATTTTATCCCCTTCAAACCATGTTCCATTTTGACGGTGCAGAGCAACATTTGTTTTAATGGAGGAACATAGTTTCAAAGATAAGAAGTTTGCACATGGAGAAAGAAGATTCTTTTTGTATTTTTGAAAAATTAGTTATCTGTTTTACTTTATTTTTGTATTTTTCTTTTAGTTCTCTAACATATATACAAGGATACTAATTAGTTTAAGAAGATGTTGACATGAGTACCGAAATGAGAGTATCGTTCAGCTCGTTGTAGAAGTATGTAGTCAACATCTCTTAAACTTTCACCACCAAAGCTTTCGAGGCTCACGAATTATCGTCTGAACTTGTGGTTGCCATGATGTAATCTTAAACGGGATTTTACAACTCTTGTGACTTAAACCGAGAGATCGATTCTCTCCCGGGATTTTACTAAAGTCAACAAAAGAAACCGAAAGATGTAATATGCGAGTTCGGCTTATAGTGAGATCTTGGATAAGTCACAATTAGCACTAGGTGTCAAGTCGCGACAAGTCATGTTACAATAGATCCGATCGTAATAAGTCACGTCGTAAAGATTAACTCACAACGTCAAATTACAATCAGACTAATCGAAACGACTTAAGTCACAACAATTCACCAAAAACTAATAGTTAACAAATCACTAGAATCTCACATCTGAGTTAATCGCTAGACACCACCAAATCACTGAATTATAGCCTCCTCAATGCAAAACTTTGGTAGCTCCCCCTTAAGCCGACAATCATCTTCATGAACTCACTTCTCCCACGTAGTAGAAGTGATGCAAACAGCCTCATTGTATGAAGCTCCAAAACCCAAAGAAACCGATAACGCCGAAGTAACAAGGTGAACCACTGATCATCTCTGCGGTTATCAATCCCGGAATAAATGATTAAGCCCGATCACATGACCTTGTTGTGCGTCCCCGATGTACACATTTCTCTGTGGTTTTGAGCAATTGTCTATTCAGGGGAACAAGATATCAACATCTTCATTTCATCAACTGCTTTCCAGTTATCTTACACATAAAAGCTCAATCCATATTGTACACATGTACCCAACACAAGAAGAAACGATGACACCAAAGTAATAGGCTGAAGCACCGATCATCTCTGCGGATATAAACTCCAGAATAAGTGTTTAAGACCGATCACGTGAACCTGTTGTGCGTCCCTGATGTACACATATCTCTCCCATGATGGTTGCGAACTCATCGGAGTCAGCATAACAATGTGTACATGAAGCATTAACCAGAAGCACTTTACCATAAACCATAACAGCTCATATGAAGATGTCGATAAGCAGTATCATCTCACTCTCGCTCCAAATATTCCTCTCATGTTACATCCCTCTGAAAGCTGAAGTACAACATACCACAAGTATCAAGAGACCACTTCCCCCACGTAGTTGGAATGATACACCAGAAAAACGAGTTAAGACACTGATTATCTCTGAGATTGTGACGTGTGTCTTCCCGGAATATCTTCAGTTAAGAAGTATAAAGCTCATCACGTGTACTCATTGTGCGTTCAGGTGTATGTCTCCTTCCCCCTTGCTTAATTTGATACCTCAGANTATCAAGAGACCACTTCCCCCACGTAGTTGGAATGATACACCAGAAAAACGAGTTAAGACACTGATTATCTCTGAGATTGTGACGTGTGTCTTCCCGGAATATCTTCAGTTAAGAAGTATAAAGCTCATCACGTGTACTCATTGTGCGTTCAGGTGTATGTCTCCTTCCCCCTTGCTTAATTTGATACCTCAGAATCATCATCACATTACACTTGAAATCATGAGAGAAGAACAACATTGGCTCGGATGTATCCTGTGAGAATCAACTGCTACAGAAACTCTCTATGACTATCTCAACCAACCCTTATGTAGGCTATATGAAGTGACCACTGATGGAGAAATCCCGATATAATGAACTTGAGAGTGGAGTAAACTAACCCGAACTTGTGACTTAAACTTGCGCTAATGTGTGACCAAGATTGGTGTAGAGAGTTCGTGCGACTTCGAATCTCTAAGTACTCTATACTCTTCAACCAACCAACCATCAAGTATAAGACGTACATCACCTCTTGAATATTGACAACTACGTGTGACACTTAACGTGATAGTTATTTTTGTGGTAATAGAAATGAAGTATTACCAAAAATAACTAGATATCCAAGTCTTCGTCATTGCAAAGGTTAAAAGCTCGAACAAGGATCTCGAAGAATCTTCATCAAACCAAACCTGATATCTTCAGATACTAAGTGCACACACCCGTGAATTTTTACTTCAACATCAANCGTGTGACACTTAACGTGATAGTTATTTTTGTGGTAATAGAAATGAAGTATTACCAAAAATAACTAGATATCCAAGTCTTCGTCATTGCAAAGGTTAAAAGCTCGAACAAGGATCTCGAAGAATCTTCATCAAACCAAACCTGATATCTTCAGATACTAAGTGCACACACCCGTGAATTTTTACTTCAACATCAAATAAATAATACCAAATAAACTCCGTGATCACTTGACATTCCATGTCCACATTCATAGCCGTTTTGACGTATTAGCCAACATTTTCCGTTATGTTCTTATGGTCGATTTCTAGAATGCACATTGAAGGAACAACAATCCGTGATGAAAGAGATTCACATCCATGTCAGTGACTTGTTCAGTTGCTTCTTCATTCTCAATGAATTTTCGTGTGTCAAACAACTTTTTCCGGTTTTGAAGACAACATTTCATGAATTTTCGTATGTCAACCAACTTTTTCGTGTGCAGCATCATTATTCAAGTAATGGATCATTATTCAAGTGTGCATCTTCGATATCATGAGAGTCATGTAACCATTCTTCAACATCCATCAACATGTAGTATATTCATACTTCTCCCCCTCAAAAATTGCATACTAAGTTTGCCATTTTTGATTGAGTATGTGAATAAGAATACAATCAATCATGTAGCTTATTTACCCTTCTCCCCCTCAAAAAAAATTGCAAACGATGTTGCCATTTTTGATTGAGCAAGTGAATACGAATTCGATCAAAGATGAGTAGATCCACTTGATGAATGAACGACCATGGAGAAAGCATGAAGCATTTAGTTGAGAATGGTCAAAAACAAGAAGATTTCTCTTCTTCCGAAGATAAGGCGCACTGAATCGTACACCTTTCTTTCCTTTGATGAACGGGGCCTGAAGTGAAGTCGACAGACACCATAATGATGAAATAGAGAACCGAGGCTTGAACTACGGCGTTCAATTGTCATAATGATGAAGAGCGAGGCCTGAACTGATGTGAACAGGCGTCATAGTCATTGAAGAACGAGGCCTGAACTGATGTATTCCGACGTCATAGTCGTTGAAGAACGAGGCTTGAACTGAATTGTTCAAACGTCATCATGCACATATACATCAACATTGACTTTCTACACCTCCTGAAGCAGGAGATATGCTTGCTTTAGGCCTCTAGACTTTGAGTCTTTTCATGTAGTGAATGATCGATGTACCTGCAACTGAGTAAGGACTACATGCACTAACATCACAGACTTGATTGCATATATATGGGTTAGTGACAACAGTATCCAAACCCTTAGGGGTTTCACGGTCAACCATGGCATTGCCATTAGTAAGCACCTTACTAGTAGGTATCCACTTAAGTCCAACATGCTTAAAAATTCTACCAGTTGGGATCCACTTATGGCAAGGTATAGGATTATTAAGCTTCTTATGCACAGTGAAAGACTTATCGTCATCCCTAGTCCTCAAAAATTGAGCAGTATGTATCATCCTAGGAGAAGTTTTATATTCGTCTTGCTTCTTATGCATAGAATATGACTTACTATAAATCCTAGACTTAACAGGTTGAACCTTAGCAGTGTTCCTCACTAAACCAGGAGGTATCAAACGACGTTGTGAGCCTAAGATTCCATCCTTATAAAGTAGTGCTCTTTTCCTAGCCCTTTCTAGATCATAGTTCTTGTACAGGTCATTGGTGTCATATAAATTTTGAACTTTAATGCTCGGTTTCGACACTGTTTTCGAACTAATCCTAAAGGAGCTGGGTGTAGGGGTAGCTACTTGTTGAGGTGTAATAGAGATAGAAGCATTTATCTTGGGCAAATAATGTGTAATGACTGGTTTTGTCAAAACTTGTTCCGCATCAACTTGGGAGGCAAACCGTGTTTTTGAAAATTTTGGTCGTTCAGATCTAAACGCAGTTGGTTGTCTAACAACTGATTGGTTTCTATTCCATTGAAAAACTGGTTCCCTAAGATTGATGGTTTTTCAAACTTAGTGTTCACACTATTCCCTGTTGCTTTTCTTAGCTCGTTCTTTAATGTTGTAATTGTGAAACCCTTTTCCAGGAGTTGAGCTTTGAATTCATCATTTTAGGCAGTCAAAGAGGTTGTTTGTTCTATCGACTTAGTTCTCGTTTCTTTGATTGACTCATTCAGGTTTTTACAATGCTTTTTCAAAGACTCATTTTCCAAAAGTAATTCAGCCACTTTTAGTTCAAAATTTCTAGTTGCAATCTCATTACTGACATGTTCAGCCTTAACTTCATTACACATATCACACATCTCAGTAACACGTTTTTTCAGGTTGTTGATTGTAAAGTTCTTTGTTTCTAGCTGAGCTTTCAAATCATTAATCATAAAGTATTCACGGAAATCAGGAAGTTCCGGATTTTTACATGGTTGATTAGTTTGAAAACTTTCTTCCTTTTGTTGCATTGTGATTTCAAGTGAAATACAATGTTTTTCAAGTTGTAAAAATCTATTTGAAAGTTCATTAAAAACTTCGTAATCAACCATATCATTTGATTTAAACAACTCAGTCGTAAACAACGAACTTGACACATCATCACGTTCAGCATACTGATCGCTTTCTCCCCCTTTATGATTCATATTTGTTGAATCAGAAATGGTATTGCTATCAGTCTTTTCCAACAAATATGTATCATAAGTGGGCATAACTTGATCAGTATGCAGTCGTTCATCAGAAAGCACATTATGATGTTCAGTTAGGGGTACCTTAGCACACGACACTTGTTCTTTTACTGCTTTGAAATCTGCATCTATGTCATGAGTAATAAGTGTCACTGAACTGCTGGTAGTGTCAAGCTTATCAGTTTCTGATCCTTTGCATATCGTGACAACTGACCCAACATCCGATGCTTTACCCGAATCACCAATACCATCACATGATTGCACCCGACATGCCTTCACCTTGTCCTCATACTTAAGTTAGTGTTGCGCTCTTTCCTCAATGAACCTCTTCACATTACCCATGAGTTGGATGAGTGTATCTCTGAACGTGTCAACCTCAATTCCCGTATGATCAACAAAACACTTTAATGTCATCTGACTATCGTAGTCATAATCCATAGTGAATTTTGAATTGATGAACACTTGAAGTTGTTTGTTGAGTACATAAAGGGCAGTCATGGATCCAATTTTGGAAGATTCTCCTTGTTCAAGTTGTTGTTGTAGTTGATCTAAGTTAAGAATCATTCTGTCGGTGAAGGTTTGTATATCTTGACCAAAGAGTGTTGCAAAAGCACGTTCGAATCCCATCTTCAATCCAGTTCCCTCTAGAAGTACCGAGAGGTGTGAATGAAGTTGTCGAAAACATTCTATGCAGCAATCCTTTGCCTTATCGAGCAATTTAAGTGGCTGATGAAAATCTTTCACTTGAGAATTCGAGCACGATGATTCCTCATTAGCAATATCAGAATCAAACACGTTAATTTGTTGTCCAGGGTTGAGAGTCTTATGTTTATCATTCATGTCGTACAATTTGAGTATTTCAGTTATGACTGAATCTGACGAATTTGACATGGTATGAACGTGCATGGGATTTTACAATTCTATGATTTAAACCGAGAAATAGATTCTTTCGCGGGATTTTACAAAAATCAAGAATAAGCCGTGAGACACTAAAGAGTTTAGTTGAACGTGTTATGAGAACCGTTGGACCGGTACAATGATTAGTGATTGTTTGTAAAACGAATAAGCCCGAAAGTGTCTCAACCAAAAAAATATAAATATACATATATATATATATATATATATATATATATATATATATATATATATATATATATATATATATATATATATATATCAATCACTGATTCTTGAAGCTCAATGAAGATCGCGGTTCTAAGTAAAATACCAAACAAAAGTTCACCACAAGCAATATGAGCTAACTCGACAAAAATATCACCCAAACCATATGTATTATCCCGCTTTTGTAATGCTCAGCCCAATTCCAAACTACCAGAACGCGGCAGACCACTAGAAGCCCAAGAAAGAAATACCCAGTCCAAAATCTCGGCCTAAAAGAAAAAATTAGAACCCGATCCAGTAAACCATGCCCCTAATTTCACGGTATTAATAGCCACAAAACCTAATCTTAACATAATCCGCCCCCACCTGCTTCTCATCTCACCTAAATCCTCTCCACACTCCAAAAAAATAACAATCATAAACAAATCTCATCTAACAAGTCGTGTACTAAATCAATCATCTTCATCAACAACCGAATACATAACATGATTCTAGCATAAGAATCCCACCAACACAAGCACAACCGAACTTAAATCTATTCAGTTTCTTCTCAAAACGAATCAAGATGCTTCTTTAAGACGTTAAGATCCTTTGGAGGGTCACGGTAGGTTCACGTTTTGTTAACTTGTATTGGTTTATGAACGAATGAAAGGAACGATTATAACAAGATTGTTATAAATCTTTCTTTGTAGTCGTATATATAATGAAATTTATACTTCAAACATAGGTCGATGATGAGTTGTTACTTTCGTTTTATAGACCTACAAAAGTCTTGATGTTTTAATTGAATTAAGTGAAAGAATGAGTCTGAGATCTTATTTTGAGTTCTTTTGATATTCTAATCTTGCGTTAGGATTTACATGAGAGTTGTTGATGTTCTTGGGTTTCAATAGATCTGTGATGGTGTATGTTCTCTCACTACAGGCTTAAAGGATGATTAGGCTAAAGAACAAAAGCTGAGATCTAGTTATCTTAATCTTGTTTTACTTTCGTTTCTTTCTTTCTTGTTACGAGAATTAGTTAAGATCAGTGATGAGTTGGCTTATGATTGGTAACAATCTGTTGACAAGTCTTCTTGGTCTTCGATAGAATATTTAACCGCTACCAAGATCTAGCCGCTGGGACAAAATATGTAACCGCTAGGATGAAGAAATATGTACCGCTAAAATAAGAAGACTGAACTAAACGCTGTCTTAATCTGAGCTAACCGCCATATAGAAAGTTAAACCGCTAGACAGAGTTACACGCCAAAAAAAATAAGCCGCTAAAATGAGGAAACCTCTGAAATAAGGAACCGCTAAATAGAAAAATGAGGTAACCGCCACTAAAGTACAAGGCTGTCACTTTCCTTATATTTTGTCTTCACTCCCACTTTAATATAAACTGCCAAAACGTGTACTAACCTCTAACAAGAACAACAACAAAAAGAGGAACTAACCGCTGGTAAGAACATCAAACCAAATAGATAACCACTACCAAGAAACTTGACAAACATACCCACGACTTGACTAAGAGACCTCAATACACGGATGAAACAAGTAACCCAAACACTATACTAAGCTCATATAACAATATTAATCATGAAAGTACAAGAGTATAACTAATAAACCCACAACCAAAGTCACAAAAAAATATTATCAATGAAACAATTTGAACCAAACAAGAAACCACAAAAACCAATCTTAAGAACCGAGCAAACACTATCCCAAAGATCAAACCAAGGCTCTTGATACCAATTGTAGGATACTAAATAACATATAACACGTATGGAGTTGTGCTTATGGTTCGAATTCAAAGAAAACTAGAAGAGATTTAGAGAGAAGTTAGAGAAAGAAAGAAGTTGGAACCTTGAGAGAAAAACAAAAAGAAAAAAATAGATTGAGAGAATGAGAAGGTCCAACCCTCTCCACATGTGGAGAGGGCTATTTATACTTACACTTACTAGTTGCCTCTACTAGGCTGTGGATCGAGCTGACAGTGGGTAGAGACCCGACTCGACTCCACAAATATTAACTAATACTAAACTACGTACTAACTACTATTATAAATACTATTAACTCTACGAGCTTCATAGATGCTAAAAAGATACTCGGGGTGACCGAGTCTTCTTAAATAAAAACGTATTCCTAACAACCCGTAATAATGCCCGACAATAACCCACCACCACCACCCCCTTCCAATAATGGTGATGCAGCTCCTGATCTCCGAACGATAGAGGAGCTGTGTCAACCCACCATGCAAGGGAGGGGAGGACCCATTGCACCACTCACTATTGGAGCCACGGACTTTGGACTCAAGCACCACATGATCCAGCAAGTCCAGAATTTGTGCCAGTTCCACGGTTTTCCCGGTGACGATGCAAACAAGCATATCGATAAATTTTTAGCCGTCACCCAGAGTATGAAGCAGAATGGTGTCACCGACGACGGCCTTCGCTTATACCTCTTTCCATATTCTCTCACTCATCATGCTACTTCCTGGTTTGATCGTCTCCCGAAGAATTCGATCCACACTTTTGATGAAATGGTTACCAAGTTCTTAGCAAAATACTTTCCACCATCCATGGTAACAAAATTGAGAAATGATATTAGCAACTTTAGACAGCTTCCCGATGAGTCCTTATTTGAGGCATGGGAACGCTATAAGCTTGCAATTGATCGATGTCCAAATTATAACATNAAATGGTTACCAAGTTCTTAGCAAAATACTTTCCACCATCCATGGTAACAAAATTGAGAAATGATATTAGCAACTTTAGACAGCTTCCCGATGAGTCCTTATTTGAGGCATGGGAACGCTATAAGCTTGCAATTGATCGATGTCCAAATTATAACATGCTTCTTGTCACCATCATAGATACTTTCTATAATGGTTTGACTCTTCATCATCGTGACACGATCAATGCTGCTGCTGGAGGGACTTTCATGAAAAGGACCCCCGAGGAGTGCTATGATCTCATTGAAAACATGACTGCCCACTACAATTTCTGGGATTCCTCAGCTGAGAGGAATGATTCATGTAAATCTGTCAATCCAGCCTCCTCTGAAATAGCTGCTCTCACTAAAAATATGGATGATTTGTCCACTGCTGTGTTGAGAATGCATCAATCTAATCAGAACATCAATCATCAAGTCAGAGCTGTCAGTCATAGTTGTGAAACATGTGGTGGTCCACATCCATATACTGAGTGTCCAGCCACCGGTGGCTTCGCTCAAGAGAACGTATATGCTGCTCAAGGTTCCTACAATGCGGGGGGTAACTCTTACCAACCACAGGGGGACCGTAATCTCTTAAGCTATCGTTCCAACAATTATCTCGGACCACCCGGTTTTAATCAGTCTCAAAACCATAATGCTCAAAACCGGAACCAAAATTTTCATCAAAATCATAACCAAAATCGAATGAACCAAGGTTTTAACAACCAAGGGAATTTCAATTCCGGTCAAAATCAGGGTTTTCAAAACCAAGGAAATTTTCAAAGAAATCAAGGTCATAATAATCAAGGGAATTTTCATAATCAGGGTAATAATTTTCATCAGGAAAACAATTTTCAGGGTAACAACAACCAACATCACGAAAATTTTCAAAACAACCATGCTCAAAATTTTCCTAACCAAAACCAAAATCAAAACGTTGTTCAATCCCAATCTTCCTCCGATGAGTTGTTGAAACAATTCATGAAATCGCAAGAGGAAACAAATCGGTTATTGGTCAGCCAAATCTCTGAACTGAAGAAGTCTTAAAATGATCGACCCTCGGGCTCCGGAACTCTTCCTAGCAACACGGTCGCTAATCCGAGGGGCGATGTTAAAGCGATCACCACCCGAAGTGGAGTTTCATACAAAGGACCCACGGCTCCTACTACCTCTTCTTCTCTTCCTACCGAGGTAGCGGAACGTGAACCTGAGGTTACTACGGACACGGTACTTCCTACTGATAACGGAGATACCGACGACGTCCACCCTCAAGTTATCCCGGTCCCGAAACCCAAAACCAAACGTGGAGTTATTTTTGAACCTCCAGTTGTTCCCATTGAAAAACTCAACCCCAAGCCTTCGATTCCTTATCCATCACATTTACAAGATCAAAAACTCCACGAAAAAGCTAGTCACCAACTGGACAAATTTTTCCAAATTTTTAAAGAATTACATTTTGACATAAGCTTCGCGGATGCTCTTCTTCTGATGCCCAAGTTTGCATCAACAATCAAAAAATCTGTTAAATAACAAGGAAAAACTCTTTGAGATGGCAAAAACTCCGTTAAACGAAAACTGCTCTGCGGTTTTGTTAAAACAGCTTCCCGAAAAGCTAGGAGATCCCGGGAAATTTCTCATTCCGTGCATTTTCCCGGGAATGGTTGAATGCTTTGCCTTGGCCGATCTTGGTGCAAGCATCAACCTGATGCCTCACTCAGTCTGGAAGAAACTTTCTCTTCCGGCCCTTACTCCTACCTGCATGACTCTCGAGCTTGCAGATCGCTCTATATCCCGTCCCCTCGGTATTGCTAAGGATGTGTTCGTGAAAGTAGGAAAGTTCCATTTTCCGGCAGATTCCGTGACTCTTCCCAAGGGTTCCTCTCATTTTAGGGAGGGGATTCCTAAGAACGGGCCGTGCTTTGATCGATGTTTTTGAAGAAGAAATCACTCTGCGTGTTGGTAATGAAGCCATCACATTCAACCTTGATCAAACGTCGAGATACTCTTCCAATTATGACGCAGCAGAAATTAACAGAATTGATATCATCGATGTTGCTTCGGAAGAGTATTCTCAAGAAATTCTTGGTTTCACCGATAATTCTTCGACTGGCAATCCCACTCCCTCCTCTCAACCTATCATTGCTAATTCTTCTCCTTCCCTAACTTCATTTGAGGGAAGTGATTTCACCCTATAGGAAATAGAGGCCTTTCTCAAAAGTGATTCGATTCCCGATGGAATTGATAACCAAGAGATTGACCCGGAGATGGATATACTTTTCCTTGAGAAGCTGTTGAATGAAGATCCCTCTCCTCCTCCTGTTCTTCCACAAAAACTTCATAACGAGGAAATCAAATATGTTGAGAAAACTGCTGAATTTCCTGAGGTCGAACTTAAGGACTTACCACCTCATCTCGAGTACGCATTTCTGGAGGGTGATGATAAATTACCCGTCATAATTGCAAAAGACTTAAAGGATGAGGAAAAAGCTGCTCTTATAAAGGTCTTGAAGTCACACAAATAAGAAATTGCTTGGAAACTCTCCGACATCAAGGGTATTAACCCTGAATTTTGTACCCACAAAATCTTAATGGAGGATGACTTTAAACCAGCAGTCCAACAACAGAGAAGAACTAATCCAAAAATCCACGAGGTTATCAAACAAGAGGTTATCAAACTTCTTGATGCCGGATTGATTTACCCTATCTCTGATAGTCCTTGGGTTACTCCCATTCATTGTGTTCTAAAAAAGGTGGCATTACTGTTGTCACAAATGAAGAAAACGAGTTGATTCCAACTCGATTGGTTACGGGACGGTGAGTATGCATTGACTATCGTAAGTTAAATTACGCTACCCGTAAAGACCATTTTCCTCTACCCTTCATGGACCAAATGCTCGAGAGATTAGCGGGAAATGAGTACTATTGTTTCCTAGACGGTTTCTCGGGTTACTTCCAGATTCCCATTGATCCGCAAGATCAAGAAAAGACTACCTTTTCATGCCCCTACGGAACTTTTGCCTACTGACGTATGCCTTTTGGTTTATGTAATGCTCCAGGCACGTTCCAAAGGTGTATGATGGCCATATTTCATGACATGATTGGGAAAATTATGGTGGTCTTTATGGATGATTTCTCGGTCATTGGGGATTCTTTCCAATCATGTCTCTCCCATTTAGATAACATGCTCAAACGGTGTGAAGACACCAATCTCTGTCTAAATTGGGAGAAGAGTCAC